>JAQQAE010021256.1:0-10504 GCA_029823295.1 Pseudamia nigra | reverse complement strand
GGCCGAGACGCTGCAGGTTTTCTTTCCAGCCGCTCACTAAAGCAGGTGTTTTCACTGAAGTGCGACCAGTGGGAAGGGATTCCATGAAACCAGCTGCTGAAGAGGAAACCTGCAGCGTCTCGGCCCTTTGTGGCGACGACTGGACAAACAACGAGCCCATTTACAGAACCACAGGAATCTGATCACCAAGAGTAATCAGATAAGTTGAATCGTTGGATTTGAGACATTTACATGCACTTCAGAAATGCGATAACGGGAAACCACGGGTTACTTTTCATTCCATGATGGGATTTCTTTGAGAGTGTGTAACGTTAGACTCGTCACTTTGCATCATTTCCAAATCATTCTGTATTTTTCCTGTCGAGGATATGGAGGATGTCGAAGGTTTTCATTTTTATTTAACATGGAATTTGTCTTTTTTTTTATCCAGAAGTGGCTCTTTACACTTTCCTTTGCTTCATGTTTTGTTTATTGTCTTTTTCTTCTGCTCAAGTTGTGATGTCACCCATTTTCTACGATTTTTTTTTTCCTACACATGTGCAGGTGTGAAAGGAGGATAGAAATCCGATTACTGGGTTTACATGCAGCACCACAGCATCGAGTACTGGAGGGGAATCCAGGTGCTGGAACCCGATTTCTCTAAATCAGATAACGCCGTCTACATGATCCCTTCGTAATGTGGTAACTCCGGAAACCCGATAACGGCGGGAGTTCTCCTGTGCATGTCAACGGGCTCACGTCGTCACGGAGACGCGATGCTCACCTGTGGAAGGAGAGCCACTTGACATTTTCGCAGAGCACGAGGCCGGACGTCATGAGGAGCTCAGCGAAGTATAACGTGTCGATTCCCTCTTCTTCGTGTTTTTTGAACTGGAGGCCGGAGTTCTGGAGCAGGTCGATGGAGTCCTGCGAGTACATGTCTTCTCTGGGGGAAAAAAAAAAACCACACGATCAACACGCTTTGTACTTGAAAAGATGAACTGAAGACATTTTAAAGACTCGGGGACATCCAGATCCAGTGAGGTCAATGCCATGCCCTCTGACCTCTGGGACACAGTATTCATGTGGTTTTGTTAAGACTCACACAACTGGTCAAAAGTTTTACAACAACCCAATTTTTTAATGACACTCAAGCAGTTACAGTTCAATGAATAGCTGGAAACTGTACAAAAGCACTGAACTGCCAGACGTTAAAAAATAAAGTTAAGTTTATCCAAAACTGAAGAATAACGTACGTGTCACAATTATACAAAAAGGCCTTTTTCAGGGAACAAGACATGCGTTAACTTAAAGCTGTTCTGCACCAGCGGAGGTTCATCAAGATTTGAAAGTTGGTGATTTAATCAGGTTAAAAATATTAATCATTTGACAGCCATAGTTTTTAATTTAAATGAAAACTGAAAAAAAATTAACTTCATAAATCACCTGCAATTACACAACATGGTTCTGTTTTACTGGAGAAGGTGCTGCTGCTTATTTTTTTTTTTTACAGTTTGCCTCTTATTCCCCAAAAATGTGAGCGATAAGGTTCCAAACGGAGGAGCATGGCATTGATTTTACCAACGACCCGCGTCGTTTCCCGGTCAAACATCAAGCCAAAAGCGCGGCGGCGTCGACTCACGTGAGGTTGAATTTGAAGTTGAACTGCCACGTCGTGATGCCGGGGGGATAATCTCCGTCCTCGTTCATGAAGGTCAGTCCCAGCTGGATGATCTTCAGCAGGTCCACGTTACACCGGAGCAGCTGGTACTGGTAGTCCACGGTGCTGCGGAACTCCCCGATGGGCCGGACCACCACTCCGGGGAATTCTGTGTCCTGATCCAATACCAAGACACAATGAAATCAATCAAATCTGAATGTGGAACTATTAGTCACGCTCCTCCATGTTCCGCCGGCGTAAGGCTACATTCACGCTGCACGGCTTAAGCTCAATTTCCATTTTTTTTTTGTTGCACAGCTGTTCACGTTACATTTTAAATGCGACGTCCATCAGACTGAACAGTCTGCGGCTCTGAAGTGAAGACCTGACGTCGCATGCAGTTCACTCCTGACCAGTTGGTGGCGCTAACGCACTGCCACAAAACACTAAAGAAGACGTTGCACCGTATTTACAGAAGTGAATATGATGCTACACAAGTCGCCGTGTGTGAATCCGTTTTGATTCTGAGTCCGTTTTTTTGCATCTGATTTTGTCGCAGGAACGCGACGTCTGTGTCACTTCAACAAGGTCAACGTCGGATGAAATGTGACGCGACCATCAGACTGAGGTCACGTTGACAAACATCAGGTACGGGTCCGATTCATGGCACATGTGAAACGCGGCCTGGGTCTGATTTGGGGGAAAAAAAAAAAAAACCCGGTTTGAGCTGTTCAGACTGTCGTGAAAAATCAGATATGGGTCAGATATGGTGAAAAAATAAATAAATCAGATTTTGTCTGCAGTCTGAACGTAGCCTTAGTGGTTCATTATGTTGGTCAGTTTCCTGACTTTATTTTTTTATCATTTTGTACAGTTTCGGGTACTTCCTGCTCCTTCTGTTGATAAAACTGCTCATTTTATCAGTCATTTGTTTTTCCATTTCATGCCCGATTATTTTTGATAACATGGATTCTATTTTAATCACAGTTTGTCTTTGGTTCATCTCGTCATTATTTTCGTGCATTAAACATTTGCAACTTTCTTTACCTTTTTCAGTTAATTTGTGTCATGTTCATTTTTTCGTTCACTTTGGACCCATAAAAATAAATACATAAACTTCACGTTCGTGTTCACGTGAACACACCCCGTCTTACCATTGCGATGTAGTTGTAGCTTTGGATAATCTGCCGGATCTTCCTCATTTCCTCCTCCACGTTGCTCGCCCAGACTTCACAGATTATCTGACTGGAATCTGTAAGAGCAGCTGGCATTTTGGCAGGTCAAGAAAAAACCCAAACCCCGACAGCCCTGCAGCTCTGGTGAGGGGGAGGCGGTCCGAGGAAGAAACACACACCTGGAGAAGAGGAAAATACCCAACAAGTCAAACATTTCAACTCGACCTCCGACACGGACATGATGCTCTTACTTTTAAAAACGAAACATTCCTGATAAGAGGTTTACGCGACTAATGAAAAGGATAATTCCTCAGTAAAAGCAGCCGTGAATAAGTTTGGGTTTTTTCCCCCATATTTTCCACTGTGTGAAATTCCTTTTTTGCTCTTTTAAACTGTCGTTTTCAGAAGGTCGATGTCTGCAGCTGATTGATTCGTCAGTTAATTGTCGCAGCTCTAGTTCTGACTGAACCCAAGTACGGTTGGAACAGTTCTGATCGTAGCACTGATACGTTAAACTCATGACGACAGAATATTTTTAGGTTTCCTTCAACACGCGAACCTTCCTACAGATTGAGAGCATAAACTACACACCTACTGGCAAAGGCTGCACAATTTACCAACTGTGGTGACGATACGACATTGTTGTGATGCAACTATTGGTCAATACTGCCATTTAGATTTTAGTCGACCTTCTGAAGTCGGACGCACGTAGAGAAACGCAACTGATCCCGATCAGTCACAACCGAAGGAACCTCGCACACAGCTCACGCCTGGGAACTGGCGCCACCTACTGACAAACATTTGATTGCTTTGTGACCAGTTGTGACACACGTCCACCAATGATAAAAGTCATAAAGTCGGAGCCGTAAGTCGCCGAGACAGAGTCCTGGCGATTCAACATGTTGAATTGGCACGATTTCTGTCGTCAAGACTGAAAAACCTGTGTGGTGAACCGCCGCGCGTGAAGCCGATTTCCGGTTGAGTCGCGTTTCTCTGTGTGCGGCCGACTTCAGTCGTTGAGGAAATGGCGGAAATTTATTTCCTCCACAAACAAGCACAAAATCTTAGATCCAAACCTAGCTTAAAATGTTCACAGTATGTATTCAAAGCTGCTAATTGATCAAAAAAATACCATAACTTGATTAAAGTCATGAATCAAGAAAACAATGGATAAGACAAAAGGACAAGTAAAAACAACAGCAGAAACTTAACCAAATGAAACAAAATGAAAATCGATTAGTTAAAGGCTGTTGCTCGAGTTCCAGACCCGGACCTCGCATGAACCCGGCTCTAGGTCCAGCACTTCCTGAGCATGTGCAGTAATACAAACGTGACTGTCGGACAAATTAGTCAGGAGCCATTATTCCGACACTACGTTTGTTCATGAATCGTGATTGCCGGACATAATATCACTGTCTTGCTATACTTCATAGAGTACATCATTTTTAATGATCATACCAATGTGGAGTGCTGGACATATTATGGTCTGCCGGACACGTTCCTGCCTAACCGTTAGCATACGGATACAGAGGAGTCGTTCCCTCCGGTCACAGCGTGCACTATGTTAAAGTTTGGTACGTTTTCGAGGGGCTGATGCATGTGTCCTAAACGTAGAAAACGCTGCAGTGCCACCGGAAATTGTGGGGGCGCTGTAGCGCACTACAGCTCATGAAAGAATAGGAGAACAGAACGCAACTTAAAAACACTAAAAGACAGAAATGGCTCAACTTTAAGGACAGTCTGTGCCATAGACTGTATATATTGACGTCTTGGAGGCAAAAACAGGATGCAACCATATTCGTAGGAACAGCGTACGACGTAGAGGAAGCCAACTAACCGCTAGCCTACAGACGCCAAAACTTCACCAAGCAGCATAAAACAAAGTCATGTTGCAGTGTTGTTCATGTAAACACTTAAGTGTATCAAAGGTAAAACTATGTCCTTTTTGAATAAATAGTAAATACGAAGATCCGACTCGGCCGACCCGTTACCATAACAACATGAAATCAAACCCGAGCACAGCAGCCATTTGTCAGATTATCTGCTGTAACATCTTAATAACGGAGCAAAAAGTTAAAGACGGATCAGATCACTTATTAGATGGAACAAATAAAATGTTTGACACATAAGTCATGGCAAAAACTTTTTCGCTTAATATTTTCAGAGAATCCAATGCAACTAAACACTAGAGGACAGTCTGAACTCCACACCGCCCACTAGTGGATGTACCGGGTACATCCACGCCAACGTAAAGCACATATTAGAGTAAAAATACCAGCGACGTTTGATACACAACACACTTGCGTAGAGAATAAATGGGCCTTAACCTGTAAACATGGACTCACGGTGGAAATAAAGAAAATAATAAAGCTTTTTGCAGAGGATGGATTTGAACCGTCGACCTCCTGGGTTTCATAGTCCGGTATCAGACGTTACTGCGCATGCTCACAGGAAGTGCCAGGTTTATATAGTTCCAGGTCCAGAACTACAACCGAAAATTATCAAATTGGTCAATAGTATAAACCGAAGTAGCAAAACAATCAACAAAATATGATAATTGCACATAGTGACGTTGTGATTTGACCCTTTTCTGTTCGTTTTAATCTAACGTATCTGTTTCTGCTCTGTTGTTTCACGGTTCAGTCTTATAATAATTAAAAAATAAATAAATCCATCCGTACTGTTCTTTAAGTTACTGCCTGTTAAAGGAAAATGTGTTTATTGTGGGAAAAACAGCCGTGACGTTTGTGAACGTCGTACAAAGTTCACGACGTTCCCCCGGTTCCTTGTTTACTCTATGATTATTAAAAACATATGAATTCAATTCACACCGCACTCGAACTTTTCCGTTAAACGAACATGTTTACGGATGTGATGAATTCACGTAAGTCGTTTAGTGCCACTTCTTACCGACAGAAAACCCACAAAAAAAAAACAACCTCCTCGTGTCCGGTTAACGATCGCTCCTAACGTCGTGACGTCACCGAACTCACGCAAAGCTTTACATAAGCAAAGCTTTACAACAACACGCCGAGTAAACAGTGGCGGTTAGAAACCGTGACGGTTGATGACGTCGACTCGCGGTTATCCACACTGAACATAACGAAGCCTCGTGCTAACGGCGGCTCAGCCCGCTGCTAACAACACTTAGCACTAGCGGCTACATCGACAAAGTAGCTCAGGTGTTCACGTCCCCCCGCCTCAGTGTGCTCGCTTACAGGCTCGACGAGTCCCGGAAGAACCGGAGAAACGTCAGCTTTCCGGTAAAACGAATGAAAATGGTGCGGTTTACCTGGAATCTTTAATCGACGCACCCGGTTCAACCTAGCACAGCGCAGGTCGTTCCAGTGTTCCGCCGCGCGGCTTCTTCTGCGGGCTATTATCGGCGTGAAGGCACGGGGGGAGGGAGTGAACAGCGACACCAGTCGTAAAGAGGTGTAACTGCGGCTAATATGCCTGTACAGTGCTAATATACATATGGACAGCAGGGGTCAGCAGCATTCTGAGGACAAATCAAAACATACATATGGCATTTTTTTATTAAAACCAAGAGGCAAGGACCAGGTTTGTTCATAGAGGCCAATGGGGAAGTAACTTGTAATTCCACCGCTTGGCCACTGGGGAACAGATCCATCCGGCTCCAAGAAGCTTTTTTCCCCCGTAGAGATACATTGAACTTCTATCTGAAAATACTAAGTGAATAATTCTTTTCCCATGTGTCATCATGGTCTCAAGCGTTTTATTTGGATCCTCTAATAAATAATGTGATGGTCCATCTTTAACTTTTTGCTTCGTTAAGATATTACGGCAAATAATCCGACAAATGACTGCCATGCTGGAGTTTGATTGACATATCGCTGTAGCAGCAGCTCGCTCTAGTGAAGTCGGACCGATTCAGACCTTCATATCTTCTGTTTAGTCAATATGTTCATCGTTAAGTGTTTACACTAACACACGACTTTGTTTGACACTGTGTGGTGAAGTTTTACTGCAATAGTAAGCTGTCATGTGGACGAGCTCCGGAGAGCAAACACAGGTCGAAGGTAAACACAAAAAACTCAACCGAAATTGTAATAAACATCCCGGTGCTCTATATCTCCTAACATTACAGTGAAGCAGCAGAATAACGTAAGAATGGAGTAAACATTAGCTGCTGCTATGTTTACTTAAGTCCCTTCCGACATGTCTGTGAATTACTTGAAAGAAGGTGCTGATAATATCGACAGACAGTCCGTGATAGTAAAAGCATGTGTGGTTGAGAGAGAACGCGTAAAAAACTCTATTCACTTGTTTTATTGTAGGGAAACACGCTGAGGTGGAGGCTGATTAGTTTTTACCATAACATTAGTTGTTGGATCAGGCTGTAAACACTCAGTTGACCATGTATTATCAATGGGTTGAATGTATGTCATGTGGAGAATAGTGTGTGTTTGCGTGAAAGTCACATGACAAACTCTACAGCTCACGACTACGACAATAACTTAACTTGTGATTCTAGGATCCATGCACTTCTGGACACATTTATTTTCTGTTTGTTTGGTTAAATAAACATATTTAGGCATTTAAACAAAGTTAAGTGTTTGTATTATTCAACATTTTTACACCAGTTTTTACACGTTTACTGAAAACGAATATCGGCTCCAAATATCAGTTATCGGCCTCGTTAACTACGAATGGTATCGGTCCTGAAAAACTCACACCAGTCATCACTATTTACATTGTAGATTCTCACTGAAGGCATCAAAACTATGCATAGTTCATGCATAGTTTTGTATAGTTTTGCTGCCTTCAGTGAGAATCTACAATGTAAATAGTCAAAATAAAGAAAACACGTTGAATGAGAATGTGTGTCCAAACTTTTGGCCTGAACTGTGTATACAGTCAATGATTAAAACCTATATTTAGGAATAAAATCAACGTTGATCTGTCGGTTTGTAATGACAATACACTTTGATGTCATAGAAACTGTATGTATTTCACATCTGAAAATCTAGAAACGTACAGAATAATAAACATTTCTAAGAAAAAGGATTGAACTATTTTAATCATGTTGCTTAGAACAAACAAAATACACCCTAGATAACAAAAAATGAACACATAATCTATACATTATTATTATTATTAATTAAAAAAACAAAAAAATAGAAATGAACAGATGAACCTTTACAAGGCGCACACAAGGAATAACGGTAAAAATGAAAAAAATAGATTAAATATCAAATTAATAAATATAAAGCTATCAACACATGAACAAACAAATCTAGAAAAAGAACAAAGATGAAAAAAAAATGAAGAAAACAAGAAAATGAAAAGAAAAATAATAAAATACACAGATAAAATGAACAAAAGGGACAAAAAGGGAGCAAAAATCTAAAAATAATCAACATTTCCCTGCTCCAACTTAAAGACAATTGAAGGCGTGATCCCCAAACATGTCATATGGGTTGACCTCGGGGGCCTGGAGACAAAAGGTCAAAAGGTCATAAAAGTTCAAAAACAGTTTTCAGCATCAAGAGACTTTATTATCAGAGTTGGGGCCACGGTATGTGGGTGGGCGTGGCTCTGCAGCTCGGTGGGGTGCCGACCCGAACCCCAACATGTTTGTACAGAAGGACATTTAAAGGTACGAGATGATACAGTATGGCATCATTTTCCCAAAAGGCTTAAAACACATCGTCGACAGCGACAGATCTGTTTGGTTCAGTTCGGCTCGTGGCAGGTAGAAGCATCTTCATCGTAAAAACACCTGGAAATGTCAGGACCAGGTGAGGATTTGTTACCATTATGACACTAAAAATGAAGAAATAACATCAAATATGTTCGTTCAGATTGTCAGAGTGAAACACAGAAAAGAAATAATCCACTAAGGACAGATTGTCAGGTAGAGGGACCCAGCCCCCAAAAAAAAAAACTTTCACTGAAAAGTCTGACTTATATTGATGAGATACTTGTTTTTTTTCTCC
Source organism: Pseudamia nigra (assembly GCA_029823295.1). Lineage (NCBI taxonomy): Eukaryota > Metazoa > Chordata > Actinopteri > Kurtiformes > Apogonidae > Pseudamia > Pseudamia nigra. Next base: position 1,727 of record JAQQAE010021256.1, on the reverse strand, counting down.
AACGTGAAGATATGGATCTTTATTTCCAAACAAAAAGGACAAATACTCTACGCTGAAATAATCCAGAAAATCGTCAAAAGTGAGGGGAAAAAAAGAACACGGTATGAACAAGAAAATCAAGGAAGCAAGGAAAAAAAAAAAAGAGGCCAAAATCCACACGTTTATAAAATAAGAAAAAAGTAAGAAAAAAATAAGGAAAAAAATAGAAAATTGTCAATCTCTGAAGAGAAGGCGTGGGATCGATGAGTCAAAATAGTTGAACTTGTTGGAAAAGTGCGAGAGTTAAATGAACTATTCAAAAGGATCAGAGCACTGTCGTTGCCATGGTAACCGTACATTCCGTTATTAGAGTTCTCCATTCATTTCCTATAAATCTTTTTAATACTGCATTTGGATGATTTATTTTTGATGACTTTGTTGGAATTTTATGTTTCTTATGGTATTTTATTGCTGTTGTTTTTATTTTAGCATTTGGTTGTAAAGCACTTTGTGGTTTTTATCTTGAAAGGTGCGATATAAATAAAACTTTACTTACTTACTTACTATGAAGAAAAAAATTGTCAAAAAAGCTTAATATTGTAAAAATGAAAAAGGTTAAAATTATGAAAAGCAATCCCACTAATGAACCAAGTAATAAGAAAATAAATAAAAAGGAAGAAATATGAAAAAAATTATCAAGGGAAAATGAAGAAAATCTTACAAGAAATGGACAGTATTGAGGAAAATGAACAAAATATTTAAGAAAACTCACAAAAGTCAAGAAAATTAACAAAAAAAAACCAAACATACAAACTGAACAAACATGATTAAAAAAAAAAAAAAAAAAAAAAAAAAAAATCAAGAAAACAAACAAAATACTCAAGAAAATAAACAAAAAAAAGATCAAAACAATCAGGATCCTGAAGATAAAATACTGAACATATTGAATAAAAAATAACCACGGTAGTGAAAATATAACTGAATTGAATAATGCACAAAATGAACCACAAAGACGACAAAAATGTTCAAAACCTAAAAACGACAATTAAGACCATGTAATAGTGAATAGTGTAAAATGTCCGGTAGCTATGGAAACGATCCCATTAAACACACAACATTCTCGCTTCACGCCAGTTCACTGTGTGGTTGGCTAGCTGACTCTGCATATATACAATTTAAACTTGAAATATACCGTAATTTCCGCACTATAAGGCGCACGTAAACGCCTTCAATTTTGTCCAAAGATGACAGTGCGCCTTATAATCCGATGCGCCTTATAGTGCGGAAAATACGGTAATTTTCATTGATGAAATGAAATTTGCTTTGGATTTTTCTGATGTATTTTGTGTGGCGGCGTGGGAAGGTGAAGCGTGACGGACCCTGTTCAACGAACAAAAACAATTCATAAACAGTGTAAAATATTGTGGGAACTTGTCTACTTTTGAACGTGGCTTCGCCAGGGTCTCAAATGATGTCACTTCCTGTTTGTCATGCCATTTAAAGTGACAGGACATTTTTTATAGACAGAAAGTGTGACGGGGTGGTAAGTCAACCTGAGGGACACACAATTCATAACTTTTTTGTTTTGAATAAATATAGATTATGGTATCAGGGATATGCATTTAATCCTGAAAATAATTAAAGTTTGATCAAAAAACTTCCATCGACTGGACTTTCCAGTCCAGTCGATGGAAGAAAAAACCACACGCCTTGGATACTATGACCTGGATGACTGAGAATCTTCACAG
>JAQQAE010021255.1:0-10504 GCA_029823295.1 Pseudamia nigra | reverse complement strand
TTATTTTCCAGCACTGCCTTAACTCTCCTGGGCATGGAGTTCACCAGAGCTTCACAGGTTGCCACTGGAATCCTCTTTGGTGATGTATATTCCTTACAGAATATACATCACCAATCTCAGGTGTTGAACCTGGCAGAAAGGATGTGGTAAAACATGACAATGTAAACTAAAACCATGCACATTCACGCTTGTCTTAATCCTGACATTTCTGCACTTTATCCTTAGTCAACAGGTAGGTTTATGCAGCAAAAAAACAGGCTTGCATTCATCAGAGAGCTACATCAGTGACACGTCAGTGCACATGGCAAATTACAGCATGAAGAGAAAGGCCAGGAGCTCACAAGCAAAGGTTAAGAGTGGTTTAGTTGTGGTGATTACATTCTAAGTGCAATACTGAGAAATCCACATATGCCGAAACGTGTTAGTTCATCGCCCACTGTGTAGAAGCGACCTGACCCAGTGATACATCTCTGAGGATGCAGAAAATGAGAAGTAAGAGCAGAAAAAAAGAATTGGAGAGGGAAGGATGGGTGTGCAGAATAAGACCTCCTACACATCTCATTTGAAAGCTAGAGCAATGCTACTGATGACCTCGAGGTCACGGAGGCAGGATGGCTGGGCGTTCTCTTGACAGCTCAGAAAGATGACAAGCTGAGCTGACACACATCTCTGACTCCACGGTGTTTGGCCATTGGTTTATGCCCCCCTGTCTCCAGCTACTGACGTCCATTTCCAAAGAAGAAAAGAAAACAAAGCAGCAGAAAACAAACAAAGCGCCTGAAATTGTTGGTTGCATCTGTGGTGTTTCCTGTTCTTTTCTAGCTTTTGGGTTGTTTTATTATTCTTGGTTAGCATTTCAAACATTTACACAACTTGATCACAACAGGGCTGTGGCTCAAGTTAAGACAAAAAAACGTGCTACGCTTTAATAACTTCATCCTGTCTAAAGGTGCAGCAGGGACATGTCTGAGTGACAAAATTTCAGACACAACATTTCAATCCTAATTTTTCCTCATTTCACGAGGCATTACCAAACTGGGGATACAAGGTTTCTTTCTGACAGTGCTGTCAAATGTCTATGTGGGAAGGATGACAGTGTACATGCGGCAGCGGTGGCAGAGGAGAGCTGCCGGATTAACGATGCGCACTGCATGTTCTGGATCTTTTCTTCATGGTGCGTGAAGGGAGTGTTGGGACTGAGGAACTCAAGGCTAGGGACTCCCCAAGGGACAGACAGCACAGAGATTCAGGAGATTGAAAGACTTATATGATATTCATCTTATGCTGCAATGTCTGTCCTTGGTGTGGACAGTCTCAGGGGAAAAAGGGTGAGGAGGATTTGAGCAAACACACAGGAATTCTCTCACACACACAAAACATATATGTGTATACAGACAAAGCATATATAGAATGTTGCAATATACAGTATATTATTGACTTTTTACTTATTTGATTGCATACAAGTACAGAAATACATGCTTTACAAAAGAAAAAAAGCTATGACTCACCTGTGATCTCACGAACAGTGCGGAATACATTTAGTTTTTCAGGATCCAAAGCTTCAATGTTGTGATAGACATCCCTGTAGAATGGGAGATTAGTGTGACATACAAAAATAGACAAAAAAGAATCTATCATGCAGAGATAGGCAGCATGCAAAATGACTTACACATAGACAATTGCAATTCACTGTACCGGTATATGGAATACCAAATCAGGTCAGTAACGCACATGATCTGTGTGTAAAATCTTAAATGATTGCTATTATATCAATAAACCAAACTTGGTTCTTCTAGATAGTATTTGACATTTCATAACATCAGTGAGTGATATTGTGTATTTGGCCCCTAACAAGCACCTGCCAACAAATTCCATTCATATTCCAGCTCATGCCTTAAAGTCATTTATATGCAAGTACACAGAGAAGCTCTCCTCTCACTCGCAAGCCACTTTTAAAGGTATGAGTGCCACTTGTCACTACTGGCATGGACAATTTTCATATATATTCCAACAATTAACACAAGCACAAACTTTTTAAACTCAGGCTTTTAGCAGGCACTTTTAATATTTTAATGGCAAATGAATCTAGACACCATGCTAAGTAATGTAGTCACTGAAGCCTGGTTAAAATATTGCTTAAAAATACTGTTGAGGACAAAATAATTTCTTTATTCTGCTCATTAGAGCTTAGGTCAGACTACCTCATTAATATTCAAATTTTTAGTAAAATGAAATAGTTGTGTGAGTCGCGTAGATTTCATTTAATTTTGCCAGGCTTTAAATTGCATTACTTCGTCTTGCATCATATTGAAGAAGCTGAACATTCTTAACCCTCACCCTTTGATGCCAGTAATGAGGAAAACCAGGTTGCCATTAATTTTGGTACAGTTGACAAACTTGTCAATGTTGTTGGAGTCCACTGTCTGAGCGGTCTGCAGGCTGGCTGTGCCGATACCATCACATGCTGGAACACAGAATGACATGGCAAAAAGCGTGTCTTTTTAAATATTGTGTACAGTATTTGATGTGTAAATGAATGAGTGTGTGTAATCAGTAGAATATGGGAGGCACACTAGGGTGCTCTCACACCTACAGCATTTAGTTCACTTAAAGCGGACTGGAGTCTGGAACACTTGCAAGTTTGGTTTGTTTGGGCTGGTGTGAAAGCGGACCATGGTTCGGACTGAAGAACTGAGACCACCGAGACAACCTCCAGATAGCAAACTTCTCTACGTCAGAGTCTTTTGATACGTCTTCTCCGTGCCAAAAAGAAGCGCGCAGTGTTTTCGACCCAAACACGATTTCCATGCGGGAACAACAGCAGTATTTGTGCTTTTTGCACAAACAAACCATTCATTAATCCAAAATAAAGCTACATCCGATATTTTCGTCTTCTGGATTTTTCCCTCTACAAATGCTGTGCCAATCAGCTCTCACTTACGTCACCCAAAATACAGTATTTTGTAAACAGCGCCGCCACATGAGTGGGGGGATATGCAACGTTCATAGTGGTTGGTTCGTTTGCAAAAACACTAGTGTGAATGTGGACCGAACCAGTTGAAAATCGCAACATTGTAGCAACGTGTGGGTCCAATCGAACCACTGTACAGTAATCCCCTGTTTATTGCGGGTGTTACGTTCCAGAACCCCCTAGCGATAGGTGAAATCCGCAAAGTAGCGGCACCATATTTATTTTATTATTTTACTTTTCTTTTTTACCTTCATAAACCCTCTCTGCACTGTTAACAACCCACCCTTTACTTTATTAATGACAGCGCTTAAGCGTAAAGCTATATAAGCATCAGGGCTGCTCACACTTTTCCATCATGTGAGCTACTGTTAAAATGACCAAGTCAAAATGATCTACCTACTGGAAATTTGGTTTGACCAGTGAGGCACGCGTACCCCCCTCCCCCACCACGGCAGACTAGAAGGGGGAGATGCCCAGAGAACGCTGGCACCGAGGGGGAGCGGATGGCCCCCACACCGGGCATCCTGGAACACGGCACCTGAATTTAGGGGGAAGAAAGCAGGCAGACCCACCTGCGACTGACCCGGTTGCGGGAATGCAGGGTTTTCCTGATAGATCAGCGCGACCGGATCTACCGCCTTTGTTCCCCTAAGTTCAAACACTGCACTCCAGGATGCCCGGCACGAGGGTCGTCCACAACCCGTCATGTGGTGGACCGACACTACCTTCGTGGGCGAACGGTAGCCTGCAGTCGGCGAGCACCCCGCTATAGGTACTGTACTGTACAAAAATAATACCTATAATAATAACACATTATATTTATAATAACAATAATGATAATATAGTGACTTTATGAGACTAACATGTAAGAGCAGAGAGGTAGAGTAATGATGACGATGAAGGTGATGATGACGTTTACATACTGCACAGCTCTTCTGACAGCGGCGCCATATCAGCAGATCTAACAGTTTTACCTTATCTGCTATGGTCGACATCTTCTTTTGCCACCTAGGCTTCACGACCAGACGCCTTAGAAGATGAAGAACGCTTGGGCGGCATCGCAGGGGTTGAAATAAAGCAACTTTCACAAAAAACACAAGCACAACGCGAAAATCTACGATATAAGAGGCAGTACATATGCTCTCCATAAAAATCTGCGATGCACTGAATCCGCGAAAGGTGAACTTCGCTATAGCGAGGGCTTACTGGACTGGACTAACAGGTGTGAAAGCACCCTTAAAGTTGTGCATATATACTATCAGTCAAACATTTAGATGCACCTTCTCCAGTGTTTTTTTCTTTATTTTTTGTTATTTTCAACATTGTACATTAATACTGAAGAAATCCAAACTGCAAAAGATGGAATTATGCAACAAAAAAACAAAAGGTACAAAACAGTTTCTATTTTACATTGTCCAAAGTAGCCACATTTAGCTCTGGTGACATGTATACTCTTGGCATTCTCTCACCAGAGTCACAAAATACTCACTCAGGATGGTTTTCAAATCACAGCTGACTTAATTTGTGCCATTTCTTGCCTTCTTTATTTGCTATAGACCATCAGTTGTCTTGTGAAGAGGACGGGTGGATACAGAGTCAGTAGTCCTATTAGTGCCTCTGCAACTATACAAATCCATATTATGGCCAGAAACAGTCCACTGTTACCTTAAGAAATGAAGGTCAACGTGAATCTTATGAATCTGATAAAAGAATGCTGAGAGTGTGCAAAGCTGTTATCAAGGATAAATGTGGCTACTTTGGACAATCTAAAATACAAAATACATTCTGGGTTGTTTGACACTTTTTTAAATACATAATTCCAAACATTTTCTATCACAATTCAGATGTCAGTATTAATGTACAATGTTGACAATAATAAAAAATAAAGAAGGAGAAGGTGTTTCTAAACTTTTGACTGGTGGTATAAGCTCATCTGCACATTCTGATCTCCTGCTGCTATTGCACATTGAAATTCTATGCCTATTTTCAGCCAACTAGTGACTGAATGCAAAATATGCAAGTCATAATTGGAGTTGTGCATCTTGACTGTAATGCAGTGATTCATTTATATTCTCTGTGATCAATAATTAATGTTGTTTAACCTGTGACTTAATGGCAACATAACTTACAAGTAGTTAGTTTAACGTCCACTGAGAGTTTACCTTTAGGGCAGATGTCTGTACAGGGAATGCACATCTTAATGCGGTTCTCCTCCACTTCCATTTTGTTACTGGGACACGCTCTCACACAGGAGCTGTGGTCCACCACAAAGTTATCTGGAAAACATTATAAACTGTATATGTCAAAATACAAATGCTGTTTATCACAAGGGAAAACAATATAAGTGGCAGCAGTTGAAAAAATGTTGCTTTAATGCATTGTCCTTGAGTTCAAAATGTAAGAAAAAATGGTTGTGATGGAATCCAGTGCTTTCGTATGGTCCTGGTGATTCCAGTGACACTTACTGTACTTTTAAGCCTTCGAGGCTTTCAAGGTAAAAAAGTTCAAAAAGAATTACAGAGCAAAGGGTGTTGCCTTAATGGACAGTGCAACAGTGACAAAGACCATTGAAGGATTGCTATTTGCCTGAAATGTCACTGACTTTTTCTGTAAGGAAGCGTGAACATGCACGGCATCTCTGATGAATTGAGGTCATCAGAATAGTTTTGTCAGATTTTAGTTTGCCAAGGTTGAACATGTGCCATACAGCAGGGTTAGGTCTCTATTTTCTAACGTCAGGAAACTTAAAAACATTTAACACTAAATATAATGTTAGTGCTGGGCACACACGTATTCACGGAGACATACAGTACATGTAAAGACTATTTATGTCCTGCAGAGTGGTGTACAGGTATGCATGTATGCATTGGGTCTCTGACAGTTATGACATAATCACCATGTTGCAATTATTAAATTGAAATAATTAAACAAGAAACAAAACAAAACTAAGTCAATTGTCTCCATTCACCTGTGTGAGCACGGCTGGGTGAAATTAAAAGAAATAATATATTTTATCATTATTTCTGCATTATTTAACATTGTTTGACCGGTGCTCTATTATCTAATACATCATTGTACGTGCTGATGCCAGTGGAAAATGAGTGTCACATTCGGAAATATAATTTATTTTACATTTCAAAATTATTTGCCAGTATAATTCTTCGTCTTCTATATTAGTGTGCATAATTAAACTATTAGATTTATATTATAGCAGTGACATACAGTCAACCGAAAAGACAATCATAACAGCCCCACTTATTAAGACAGTTGATCAACTCAAATTCAGTGTCACGACCTTCCTGTTTTGTGTTTTGTGTTTTGGTCTGGAGACTTACGTGGACACTTTTTGACACAGAAGGCTCCATAGGTATATTTTGCTCCTGGGTTGTGTTCCAGTTGAAAGGTTGTGGGGTTGTAAACAAATGGCTGGGGGCACTGGGTCACACATGCCCCACTGTCATTGAAGTTGGTACAGGCCTACAAGTAAACACAATGGACATGTATTTACAAAGATTCTTTATCTTGCTTAAAAGACTATTTTACCCAAATTTTATAAATGAGGTTACTGATATTTGAAGTACTATAGCTGATGTCATTCTTTACTGTACAGGTTAAAAGCACATAATCCTACTTTGATTTCTTCCCATCCCATCAAAAGAACAGGAACCCAGACCAGCATTACAATTTGAAGTCAACTGCCCCAGTGGCCAGTACTACAACCAGTTTATTTGAATGTTGCCATGGTTATTGATCACTTTCAGATCTCCTTGTGCGGGAATTAAATTTGGGCCCTTGTGCATGGCATGGCACCAAGAAGTTACCCAAAATGTTGGAAGATGCCTTATCTTGCAATGTTAAAGAAGATGATTAAAAAAATCCTGGATTTGCTTTTTGGATCCATGACAGAATTTAAGGGGTTCTTTCTTGGCCTTAGCTCTGTCTTCCCACCAAATTTCGTGAAAGTCCATTCAGTATTTTTTTTTTTTTGCATAAACCAGGCAAACAAACCAGCATGAAAACATACACTTTTTAAGAGGAGGTTAAGTTAAACAAATACCATTCTGTTTAACAATATATTTTATTTGATCTATTTCTGCATAATTAACAACAAAATGCAAGTGTCAACTAGTGGAGTTCTTTAAGTGATGGGCTCTGAATTACAAGAGCAGAAAATTTAACATGCAGAGAAATGGAAATACGACACAGCAAAGTAAAAGAATAGTGCTCTGTTCTCCAGTCATATTCATGTTATGCAGAAATGGCAATTACAGTAAATGTCATTTAATGTTTATCATACAAATGGCATTTCAAAATGAGCATGGAAGGAACAAATCATTTTTGCAAGAGAAAGTAAAAAGTCACTTCTAGTTTTGAATCATAAAGTACAGTATGAGCAGTAAATGTTTGTGTTTGTTCACCTGGCAATGGCTATATTTTTGTGTGTATGTTTGTGCGCAAGTGTGCACTCACAAAGCAGTCTGTGTCCTTCGGGCCAAAGCAGCCACCTGCACACTCACGGTGGCAGCAGTCACTAACATAGGGGCCAAAGCAACGGCCATCACACTGCTCGGCACACACCGTCTTTGTTACTGTGGAGAAACAAATGTGGACAAAGCAGAGAAAGAGAGAAAAATCACACTGAATTTATACAGTTTGTCAAAATGTTAACATGAACCCATGAAATAACACAAATTCACTTAGCAACAACATGACATAGTAGCTGTAAAATATTAACACAACTTTAACAGTGCTATTCACTGCAGATTGACTCCTGTGCAACCATAAATTTATCAGTGTTCTATCAGTTTGCAAAATATATCTATGCAGCACACTGAACTGGAATAACATGACTCAGAAGTTTCCTTGTGCATGTCGATACACACTTGTACACTATGATTGACTTCTGAAGCTGATAACAAAAGTGATTTCTGCATTTGTTATCTAACTCTGTCTAATTGCGGTCATTTCATGGCCAACTTCCATACACCTGTATGCCTGACTTCTTGACAGCCCTATGTAAATGTACACAGTCCCCTGGCATTTTAAAGATAAAGAAAGTGGATGGATGCCTGTTGGAAATGTCATACAAGAGAGTGAGAAATGTTAAAATGTTACTGGGAACAGAGACAGTGTGGAACTGACGTAGGTATTTCATAACTAGGGTTGATTGAGGCTCCAGTAAAGTCCAGTACAAAAAAGGTATACTACTCATTAAAGGTTCAATATCTTAATACTTAGCAGTATATTTTTATTGCTTATATAAGTCTATTAAATATTAAATATTAAGTGAGACGATTCCTTAGCTGTTTTCACTGAGATGTGTCGTAACTGCTCGCTTGAAAAGAAAAAAAAAACATTCTGATTGGCTGAAACATACTGTACGTCATTCACAGGGTGCCTTTGGATCATATTCTGACACAAGGCTATTGTAAAGACAGAATAATGTGGTTTTCAAGTTTTAGTTAAAAAAAGGTTGATGTAACATGTGATGTTTTAAAATGCATTTTAGCTTAACTATGATTGGTTATGACGTGTGATGTAACAAGTCACACAAATCCAAAATGGCTTGTTTTTCTTGTACATCTTGGGTAGATTTCTCAGGACTGACAGCATTGAGGCAGTTCATGTTTTCACAGCTATTATTTTAAATGGGATGTGTGCAATAGGGGCCGGGGGGTGTTTCTGCTATAGACCCTGTTTTATGTTATTTATATTGTGTTGTCTGTTTTTTTTTATTGTATTATACTTTCTATTGTATTGCTTTGGCATTGTATGCAACTGTCTTTGCTCCACCCACTGTTGATGACCTTCCCATTGTATCGACTAGCGTCTGATTGACATCTGATCCAGGTCATCAACAGTGGTTCGGGCAGAGACAGTTGCAAAACATGCAGGATACCGGTCCTCGAGGCCTGGGGTTTACAGCACCACCGCTGTTCTACAGGATCATGGGGACATGACTGATACATTTTAGCTTGATGACGATTTTGATTTGTGCCATCACAAATCATAAAAATTCAAAATATCTTTTTTTTCTGGTTGTACATCTTCTTGTGTGGACTTCTCAGGACTGACAGGAAGCTCATATTTTCACAGCCTTTATTTTGCAGTTTTTATATAAGCCCAGTGAAGATGGATTTTCACAGTATGGGATCTTGAAATTAAAGAAAAATAAAAAAAGGAGAGAAGCTTGATTGTATCTAAACCAAATAGGGTTTGTATTCATTTAAACAACACTTAACTACTTTGAAGACATTTCTATCAACTTTAAATGATATTACTGTAATTTTTATCTTTGATAAATTAGACATTTTAGTTAAATTTACCATTAACCTCCATCATTGTACATTATCATTCCTCATAGTTTAAGATCTAGTCAGTTTCCTGTGTTCAGAAAAACAACAGTGGAGATAGTTTTTTATCAGAGAATGGAACAAAATGCAATTTAACCTATGTTTTAATATTGGGAGCAATTTAACCTATGTTTTAATATTGAAACAGCTGGAAAAGATAAGTAACTGTGGTTAATATCTACAAAGTAATTTATTACAGTACTTTTTAAGTATGTAATATAATCAACCTGTAGGATTATAACTGGATGCTAGAAGTCTGCTTATGTATGCATCTGTCTGCATGTGCATGCATCCTGTTTTGATATGTGTGGTGTTTCCCTCTGGGCACCGCTGTGATGAGATACTATCATAGTGATGGATACAACCAGCAAAACACACATGCAAATACACACACACACACTTCACCAAATTTCCACCTTACACACCATCAGTGGCATTCCATTAACCGTGCCTGGAATCAAATGAAACAGCCTACTTCACTCAAAAGACACTTTGTCAAACGACCTCGCCAGGAGAGAGATGAAATACCGTTGATGAATTTGGTTTTAAACTTCCACTTTAAGAAAAAAATGGGGAAATAAATAATAATAATAAGAATAAAAAACTCTAGATGGTGACAAAATATACAAAGGGAATCCATCTCGTGAAATATGCCTTGAAGCTTCCATTTGAACAGGGTGTGGAGGAGGACATCAGTCACAGGAAGCGCTGCCTCACCATTCCCACCTACCGAGGCTGGAATGTGCTTTTTCACATGTGGTTTGAAAATGAGTGTGATAAATAAAAAATGTTTAAATGCTGAGTACTGAAATACTCTGCCTGGCCAAAAAAAAAGTCGTGGCCAAAGAAAAAAAGGTCACACACTCTAATACATTATTTTGTTGGTCGCCTTTAGCTTTGATTAAACCACGCATTCGCTGTGGCATTGTTTTGATGAGCTTCTGCAATGTCACAAGATTTATTTCCATTCAGTGTTGCATTTATTTTTCACCAAGATCTTGCACTGATGATGGTAGAGTTTGACTACTGTGCAAAGCCTTCTCCAGCACATGCCAGATTCTCAATGGGGTTAAGGTCTGGACTCTGTGGTGGCCAATCCATGTGTGAAAATGATGTCTCATGTTCCCTGAACCACTCTTTCACAATTTGAGCCCGATGAATCCTGGCATTGTCATCTTGG
>JAQQAE010021254.1:0-10504 GCA_029823295.1 Pseudamia nigra | reverse complement strand
CCTCCTTCAAAATAAAATGCAGTCAAAAATACAGTTATCTAAACCAAAGTAGCTTAGCTGGTAATAAGCATATGAAACAGAATAACTGAAATAAGATAAACAGGAGTAAATAGGAAATTTCCACACAATGGCATTTTTACTGCCATCAACCCTACCCACGTTTTGGCAATGTCGGTGTCGTGAGTCTTGTGCAGTCCCTTGTGTGTACACCAAACTTGGCTTACAGGGTGACCTTCAGACTAACACCTGCAGCTATGTTTTTGGTGACAAAAGGTCAAGGTCAAGATCACAGCAACCTAAAAGTTCGAAATGAGTTTTGGCCTACAGAGTCTTTATTATCAGAGCTACAGTATCACCACCGCATTTGGACACAAGTGACTGCATCTCTGTTGACCACCATTCCAATTTATTAGATCATGTTAATATATTTTCGATAATATAACTTAAATATATTTGTTCAAATAGCTTGGCTACCTGTTCAAGATCATATTATAAACCTTGTAATATTATGAAACTGCAGTTAACATGGTGGGGAATGTGCAGTAGAGCGTTTGCAATCACCTGGTTCTGATGATGTGCAATATTCTGATGGAGGGCAAGGAAGTAAACAATATAATGGAAAAGGTAGGGGAAAGTCATTACTGTACTAATTACAGACAAAATTATGAACGGAAAATCACAGGATATGTTGGACATAAACCTTGTGTTATGAAGAGGAGCTGTTTTTAAATCAGACTGAAAGCTTTAGTAGTTATCAAGACAGAGGTGTGAACTAGAAAGAGACAAATGACAACTGTGGATTTACTCAACATCATCTATTCAACCCTGTAGAGCCTCCTTGTTAACTTTATGACTGTTGATTTCACATGATGAATTAATGACTCTAGAGGCGCTGTTAAATGTCACGAAATACTGTATGTGACTCAAGGTGACGATTGAGTTTCAGAGCCACTTACAGTGAGAGTTAGCGTCTGGTAGATGTACAGTACACCAGACACACATGTGCAGTTTAATCACATAGTTTTGTTGTGTGGATTGTCATATGAGGCTGGTGACGCTGCACTTTGACGTCACTCTCTTAGTAAGAAAAAATAAAGAAGATGAAAGCACACAGGCAAAGCCGCTCTTAATAGGGAACACCATATGCATCTCTGTATGAAGTCATGTAAACTTGAGGAGAAAAGGAGAAGAAACTGTAGTTTTAGATTCTCCAAATGGTTTGTTTTTTAATGAATTTAAACATAAAGAGGAGACTGTGTTTACAGATCAGCATTTGTGAATCGTCTGAACCAGAAAATCACACTTCCATTCAGAGTCAGAAATACTTTCACTTGTAAGAATACTTATATAAAACCCAAACTAGTCTATAACAGTTTGCCAAAAACAGTTGTCCTTTTATCACTAATTAAACTGGACTAGACTTACAGACAAATTATTACTGTACATGTAGTAGTTGATCGTCTGCCGCTGACACTGATCAATTTGAACTGGACCAACTAATACTGAATGCAGTTTTTTAAACATTTAAATGTTACCTTATAGTTGCTTTTAGCAGTTTTCAATATAGGCTATTTGTTGGCTAATGAATCATAGGCTGCAATTGAAACAAAGCTATTTTTCCTGTATTTTTCTCACTTAAGGAACAACAGCTATTATTACTAAATAAAAGCATCTGTATTTTCTAAAAGTTACTGATTAGAACAATGCTAAAGGACTTTGACAGCCTAGTCTATGTAGAAAATCACTCTCTATCCTCCTAGAGTTTGAACAGCAACATGTCATCTACAAACAATCTATTATGTTGTTTCCTATGCACTTTTGTGATTGAAATGTCATTTATAGGCCAAGTGGTTAATTCAATTTAATAGCTGCATGCTGGGCAATTTCCATTATTTGTGTAATTTCCATACACACAAAATGGCTATAATTATTCTTCAGGGTGATTTCCTGTTAACTAATCACTTTTTTTACCTTTCTGTTAGTCCACTCACCTGTCTTTTTCTCTGTGCAGACACCGAGGGCTGTGAACACACATGGAGGAAATTCCACGGCCACTGTTACAGGTACTTCAGCCGCAGACACACGTGGGAGGATGCGGAGAAGGACTGCAGGGAGCACAGCGGCCATCTGGCGAGCATCCATAGCATCGCTGAGCAAAATTTCATCAGAGGTATGTTAAGGACAGCAGCACATTTGGAGGAGAGAATGCCCTGTGTGTAAATATTTCTCTTATCTGATTGCACAGTGAGGAGTTTCAAATTAATCACGGAGATAAATTGTGCTGATCAAGAGGCGAAGAAACACAGAGGAGTTAAGACTTGGTGACGATAGTTGTGTTAATGGTGAAAGTTTTAATGACTTTTGTATTAAAAGTGTGCACAGAAAACAGTGTAGATAGTCTTATTTAACTTGTTAAATGTTTTAAGTACTATATATTTCTAAAAATGCAACATGCAGGTGAGACTTAATAAATCTCAATTTATTCCCTAAGAGAGGGTATGAGGCAAGGTTTCAACACCTTCAACGAGTGCTTGGAAAAATCCAAATCCACTCATGTGGCTTATAATATTACTTAAACAACTACTATGACAGACAAGGACAAGTCTGGTTGAGATGAGCAACTCACGTTACCCTGTATCAAAATGTACATTCAAGATGAGTTTTATAGTCAGCAAAAAGAGAGGAATGACAATGCAAATTAATGAACATCAAAAAAAAAAAAAAAAATACAAATGTGCTAAAGATTGCAAAGGGGTAATTTGCATATTTAGCCCTTGGTCTGATTTAAAAAAAAAAAAAAAAAAAAAACAGGAATTCTACATCAATAGGAGATAATTACCCCTCCTTGAATCACCAGCTTATCATGGTGGAGGGGTTTGTGTGCCTGAGTGATCCAAGGAGCAGCATCGTGACAACATCGCTCAGCATAGTGAAAACCTACCATTATCATTTGAACCGATGCTCATTTAACCCATAATGTCACTGCACAAAAGTAACATTCTTAATTTACTTGGCCATGGAAACCTATCATTAGAATTTGGAATCACATACGTACATATCATTATTACTTCAGTGGTTATGTATGAAAAATAATATTTCCATAATGGTGGTTTTCTTCTGGATTTAGCAGTGTAAATGTTAATGATTTGTCAAATCTGTGGGCATATTACTGAATCAGCTTTATTTACTACCTTACAGGAGCTATTTTTCCTCAACCCCTGTAAGTATAAGCATTCTGGGTCACTGCATCCAGAATATTGTCCATATCTGGCTCAAAATTTGTGGTTTTAATAGAATTTATTAATGTGTTATCCTGTGTTTTTGGCTACATTTTCTGGGTGTTGTGTTAGGGCAGATGTTGAATTTGGCCTTATCTCACAAAGATGAAGAATCCTTTAAAAAGCTTCTGGATCCGAAGATGATCCAGATCACTTCCAGAATCTAATTGATTGGTCTTTGTGCCATTTCTGACCTATCCTGAAAATTTATTCTAATCAGTTCATACAAACAAACACAGACAAAAACACAACCTCCTTGGCAGAGGTAATGAAGAGATGATAAAGCAAACACTAACAACATCAAAAGTAACCCATCCTGTGTCATCTGCATTTGATCTGAGTGTTGCTAAATCATCACAAAGGCACAAACACACCTCAAAGCCTCTGAGAGAAGCAAAAGTTAAAGCTGTGATTTAATAAAAACAAAGCTGAACAGTCTCCTGCATATTTTCAAAGCAGCAGATTGAGAACCAAGATGTAGGAGCATTTCATTCTCAAACATCCAGGGGGTAAATTAAGAAATGTTGAGCTCTATCATTTAATATCTTCATGTTATCTATAGGACTCCTGTGCTCCTGCTTAGGGGGTAATAAAGCTGCAGTTCAAACAAGTCTTTGACAAGCTTTGAGTTTATTGTGCGGATAAAATATAAATGCCAAGTGACCAATCGATACAGTAATGAAAATGATATTGTGTTTAAGCTTTGACCACCTGTCATTTTTCTATCCAATCCCCGTGTTTGTACCGTCTCCAATTTTACTCCTCATCTTCTAGTGTATTATTATGGCACTTGGCAGTTGCAGCTCTTGCCTTACATGTATTCCATAACTCAGTGATAAATGTGTAAGTTCAGCTCTGAAACTGTTTATTTCATTCCTCTATTGGGAGAAAAAAAAACCCTCAGGAGGACAGTCTGCTCACCAGCAAAAATTTGCATCAGCATTTGTGGCAGTAAACGGTGCTGTAGCCTCCAATGTACTGTATGCTTCTGTGACATAACTTTTAATATACAATATAGAATCAAATTTTTCCTGAAACAGGTGAGAAATGTCTGCGGTAGGTGAGGAAATTCTGTTTGTGTGGATTGAAGGAAGCATCACTATTCAAGTATAAATCAGCCTTTATCTAATTTAAATTCTTAATGATTTATGCTTGTGATTGTGGCTTCCTTGCGCTACTGTGACAGTTTTAAGATTCACACTGTCCCGACTCATTTACAAATGTTTTTGGAAAAGCTACAGTAGTATTGTAGTGGAGCCTTTTTGGGTATCCACTGGTGTTCATCACATACTCAAATATTTGGCAGGGGAGAGCTATTTATCGGTGCCAGACAGTATTACCATGCTAATATCCATACACATTTTCTTTGGTGCCTCATAAACCTTCATCTAGTCATTCTTAGCTCTTGGCCCCCTGGCAGTGATCCACAGACACTTGTGTTTTAATAAGGCGGGAGACTTTGTAACATCAGCTCCACCTTCTGTCCCAGACAGATGCCAGGATGAGTGTCATCCATCTAGCAGCCATTTTTCTTCTTCTACACGCACACTTACCAAAAAGTGTATTTAATTGCCTTGAAAATGGACAGCTCCACCCCTGCAATAAGGGGTTCGGAGCCATTAGGGAGATTAATGGGCCTAGTAATAATGTTAATCAGATACCCTATGATTGAAATTCCATTACATATGTGCATGTGTGCACATGCTCACAGCACTGTGCACACACAAATGAGATTAACCCAAAACACCATCATGGAAATTTCTTCCATGTTCACACCAACAGAAATCTCATCACTGGTGCATCACAGACAGTAGCAGTGTGTTTCATTATTGCTCTTCTCTGAGCTGAGTGTAAATACCTTTATGCATGGCTTGGCTATCTCATTGTAAAACCCACAGACCCAAATAATGTCTTGAGTGCTTTGATAATAACATTTATCACCTCTGTGCAGTTTGTTGTGATCCAAAGTAGCAAGATACTCTATTCTGTCACAATGTTTTGTCATAAATGAGCTAAAGAGGTGTTAATATACAACCTTATGCTTCTTACCAGCAGTAGGTAGAATAAACAGAAATGGTACTCAAATAAAAGTGTTACTTTATCATTTTAACAGTAGATTTATTCGTAAAATAAAGTATTTGAATAAGACTGAAAAGTAAAAACACTAGTGAATAACTTCATAGCACTGAAATTATGATAGGCTTGTGTATTGTGTTCAAACAGGTTGTTCAATCTACAGGTAATGCAAACATAAAGTGCACATTAGTTGACATCAGTAAAGTGACATATCCAGAACCAGGCAAATATAAAAATACATGCTTTTCAGTTCCATTTACTTACACACATCAAGAGAAGACTTTGCACTGTCTTTAACATTTTCGTTGTTTTGACTTGCCAACGTAAGCACCATGAATGCTGTTCCACATTGTTTGGAAGGAAATAATCGTTTGAGAGAACGTAGAGGTTGACAACGTTACCAGGCTCTTCAACCATTACCTCCAGTTGTTGTCATGAAGTGATAGTGGGTCATGGTGGATAGGGCGTGGCCACGTCTCAGCTCGTTCTGTCATACTGAAGCCAGTCATCTTTTTGTTGAGCGTGAGCTCAGCTCACTGTCAAAAGCTACTCATGATATTGAGATGTGTAGCTAGATTTGACTAAGCCTAAGTATAGCCTTTCACTTATGCTCTTCACATATACTCAGGAGTTATGGTTCCAAATACCAGGTCAGACTGTGTTTTGACTGTCCGTTAATGTTCCTTGTTTCCAGAGGTACTGTATCTTAGCTGGTCACCGTCTCGAATGAATCAAGTCTGTGGAAACATGGATTGTGATCTGACCAACCAGGATTCAGGCTCCTTAACGAAGAAATGGACACCATATGCTCTAGACCCAACATAAAAATGCTATTGAGCCTGTACACTGTCAACCATAAAGTTGGAATAAAATAGTTTTTACTTCTCATAAAACGATTGTGACAATGTGATCTATTCTTGATACATGATGTGCATACAGTACCTTTTCAAAACGATATTGATCAATCGCTTCCAAAGATGATTGCTGAGGTACATAAATAGGAATAAAATGAGGATTGTGTCTTAAAACAAATTATTCCAACTTTATGAGCAACAGTGTATTTGTAAATGTAAATCTGTGTTGTCGAGATTGACAGTGATTCTGAGACTGTCCACGTCTGTCAGTGACACATGAAGATGTATAGAAATTATATAGTTTCCTCCAGGGTTCAGGGATGTGCTGATGTTCAGTTTGTTTGGGAATTATGTACTGCGATACATCCAGTTCCATTGAATTTTTTCATTTTATTATGCATTATAGTGTGTGAAATATCCCCATCCCTTCCTGTCCGTTTTTAAAGAACATCATTTGTGAACACTTCAATAACTTACTCGTGCATTCTTCCTGGATGCTCCTTTTGTGCCAAATCATGTTTAAAAATCACCTTTTCACATCAGCTATTTCAAACCACATTGCTTTGAATGATTTTGACAAATAAATTACCCCTGACTATTCTTTTTCAGAATATGTGGCAAACAGGATTGAGAAATCACTGTATATTAACAAATAAAGACAGTTGATTGAACTAAAGTTGAAATATACTGGGTTCAGTTTGGACGCATTTTTTCAGGCTGAACTTTTCCGTAGCTGCGGTTGTGCATTAGATTGTGTGTCTACCTTTGTTTGGTTTATTCATGAATATGTGAACAGCTGCTTATTGCTTTGCATCCTGTGCAGGCCTCAGCCACGACAACACCTGGATCGGGTTAAACGATCGCACAGTGGAGGACGACTTTCAGTGGACGGACAAAATGGACCTGGTGAGGGAGACGCCAATCTGTTTTCTTCTTTAATCATCTGTTAGTCCTTGTAGAGCACACGTGCTGATGCGAATTTCTCGCTGTCACGTGAATTTGTGATGAGAAACAAACATTTGAAATGCTCATTATTACAGCTGGAGATATCCTGAATGTAGGGGGGGGAATGAATTCATTAATTACTGTTCTATTGTGATTGTCACACAATATTGTCTCTGTTATCTCTCCACTGAGAATTTCATGATTGGATTATAGTACAGTGCTTCTTTATCTTCTGATAATGACAACATTTCATGGGTTTTGTGTCACTGGTGTTTTCTTACTTTCAGCGATAATTTACAGCAGCATTTGAAAGTTAAAATTTGTGAAAAAGAATAAAATGACGGATGACACACATGTAATTCCACACAAACTGCCTATTGTGAGAAAAAGCTGGTGTAGAACGTATTTTATTCAGACAAAGTAAGTGATACCCTAGATTATTTATGCATCTCTGTTGCCTGTTTTCTGTGCATGCAGCAATATGAGAACTGGCGTGAAAACCAGCCAGACAACTTCTTTGCTGGAGGAGAGGACTGTGTGGTTATGATTGCTCATGAGAATGGCAAGTGGAATGACGTGCCCTGCAACTACAATCTGCCCTACGTCTGCAAAAAGGGAACAGGTGAGAATAAGGCAGGTGGAAAGAGTCGAGAGAGTGACACTGAGTACGCCGCAACTTCAACAGGTGATTAAGATGACTGACAGACAGGTGAGGAGGCACAGAGTAGCAGGATGTGGAAAAAAATATCCTGGAAAAAGTG
Source organism: Pseudamia nigra (assembly GCA_029823295.1). Lineage (NCBI taxonomy): Eukaryota > Metazoa > Chordata > Actinopteri > Kurtiformes > Apogonidae > Pseudamia > Pseudamia nigra. Next base: position 2,590 of record JAQQAE010021254.1, on the reverse strand, counting down.
GAAAAGAGAGAAAAGAGTGATGAATTTAAAAGGTGAAAGGTAGAGTAAGAATGAAAAAGGGCAAAGGAGACATAGCCTTGCTCTACTGTCAGCTCCTGGAATCCTCTAACAGCCTTAAAGTAGAAGCATTAGATGAAAAAGGCAGAAAAAGGTGATGAAATGTTCTTGACACTGTGTTTTTTATGTAAAACAGCTCAGTGTTATGGTGGAGACAGTGGCAGCACATGCACATTTAAGTACGTCTGAACATCCTGGCTATGTCTTTACAGTATATACATCTGTGTGCATTCAGATTAGAATCAGTCTCTACTTCATATTTCTTCTCATTGCTCCACACTACCATTCTTTCCAACTCTCATTATCCTCCAGTCTGACTTTTAAAAAGTTCCCCACACTTCTCATGTAATGGCTCCAGTGCTCCTGCCAAATGTTCTGTTTCAGTAAAGTGAAGCACGTCTTGAGACAGAAAGTGATTTCTACTTTGTGTCCAGAAAACTTTGGCTCAGTGAAAAAGAGATGAGGAAACTCGATTGGGCGGTTAAATTCCTGTTTACGCTGTTCTTGCCACTTCATGTCCCCCTTCCACACTTTTGTATAGCAAAGGACCGGAGTTAGGCCACTGTCTATTCCTCTGAGTGCTTGTTACAGCTTGTTTTTGCCACACATTTGCATACAGGTCAGTCTTATGACCAATGGCAGGACTGCAGACACCTAAATACTAAGCTATCACCTAGCGGACTGGTGTGTAACACTAGAAATACTGGGACACGAGAAAACTCAATAAGATATAGATGCCTGAAGTTGGCCACCAAGATAATTGCAATTAACAATTTCAAAGTTTGACTTGATGTTGTGAAACCCCAAATGCACATGGCAGTATTATAAAATGCTATAATGTGCTATTGTGTTACTGTATGCAGGCAGAGGGGGTTGAAATTAATCAAGCAAACTTGGGAAACCTATCAGAATTAGTTGCACCAACTTTCAAGGTTTGATCAACCTCCACTGGTGCAGAACAGCTTTAAGTTGTTAACCCATGTCTTGTTCCCTATAAAAGGAGTTTTGTATAATTCTGAAGTGTACATTATTTTTAGTTTTGGGACACCTTACTTTTTATAACCTGTGGCTGTTCAGGATGTACCTTTGTAAAATTTCAAGCTATTGATTGGTTTCAAACTGCTTGAATTTCAATTAAAAAAAACTGGAAAAAATGGGGCGTTCTAAAACTTGTGATCACTAGTGTACTATGAACAACACAGGAGCCACAGTCATTATTCAAGAAGATGACACTTACTGACAAATGTCCATCAATATTTTAAGAATGTGCTGTATGGTCATAACCTGGGCAGGTGTCAAACATTAAATCAAGACTACCATTTGCTAATTTGCTCTGTAACAGTATTTCTAACTAGTGAGGAATTGTCTCTGATCTGATGAGGCAAATGGCCATAATGATCAATGTTATGTTTGTGGAAGAATAGTGTGACTGTGAAGCACATGGCTGTAAAAATGATGTTATGGGGTTGTAATAGGGTCAAAACCCTATTCTATGAGACAAGGAGTGAGGACACAGAGGAAGCAGAGACTTGATTTTTTCTCGCGAGGAGAAAGAATACTGGGCAGCGTACAGTTACACTTCCACTATTCTACCTGAAGCTGCCCAGCTCGCTCTCCCTTTCTATTGGATGTGGGCGTTCCCCCAGTACAATGATTCAGCTAACAGAAGATACACAGCGTACAAGACAATCATCGAGTAATCAGTTGCAAAACATGTGTAAGCATTGTCTTATCTCCTCATTCAACTTCTTGAATGTTCTGAAAGACAAGGGTGCAGATAAACATCCTGTGTCAGCAGAACGCGCTGTTATGATGAGTAAACATATTTAGCAGATAAACACATTTTCATTCATTATGTGTGATAAGCATATTCACAGTTTAATTCTGACAGGTTGTTCTGCTACAGGACAGTCTCACACTGATGGCATCAGAGAGTATTGTGGCTGTAGACGTCAGGTAGGAATCTAAAGCTTACATACAAACAGATATTTGGGCAGAACCAAGGGGCAAAGACCGGGTCTGTTCAGTGAGGCCAGTGCAGAAGTAACTTTACGTTGTAATCCCACCACTTGGCCGCTCGGGACTTGATCATCCAGCTCCAAGAAGCTTCTTCCTGTAGACATACACTGGACTTCTATCTGAAAATACTAAGCGAATAAATTTCTTTCATGGTCATCATGGCCTCAAACGTTTTATTTGGACCCTCTAATAAAATAAATGTGTAAAATAATGTGATGGTCCATCTTTAACGTTTTGCTTTTTTATTAAGATATTATGGCAAATATTCTGATGAATGACTGCCGTGCTGGGGTTTGATTGACATGTTGCTATAGCAGCAGCTTGCTATAGCAAAGTCAGACCAATTCTGACCTTCGTATCTTCTTTTTATTAAACATGGGCATAGTTATGTATGAGATACCCACAGCTGCAGTCGAGTGTAAGTGTTTACATGAAACACACTGTGATATGACTTTGTTTGACACTGTGTGGTGAAGTTTTACTGCATCAGTAAGATAGTGGCTAATGTTAGCTC
>JAQQAE010021253.1:0-10504 GCA_029823295.1 Pseudamia nigra | reverse complement strand
ACACCTGCTGTAGTGAGTGGCTGGAAAGAAAACCTGCAGTGTCTCGGCCCTTTGTGGCAATGATTGGACACCCCTGCCTTAAATCATCATATATTTTCACAAGATGTGCAAACCAAAAAACATGAAAACCAAAAAAACATGAATTGCCAGGGAAGCGTTGTCTCTGAAATGATGAACTAACTTGTCAGTAGTGGGAAAGACTTAACTAAGTATTTCTTGACATATTATGGATTTGTACAACAGTTATAGCAGCACTAACGGGGCTACTGACTCTGTACCCAGTTTCCCCCTTATAAGACAACTGATACTATAAAGCACTTTCACCCACAAAGACCTAAATGGCTGTCAAAACACAGTCAAAAAGCTATCAACTTTACTGTTATATATTTACAAAATCATTTGTCTTTTTTCACTTTGCAAATGATGAATTGGCACCTTAACTATTTACTTTTATGATGCTAACTGCACCCTAAAGTGCTTCTACCTCGGTCGCTAAGGACTAAAAGGGCAAGAAATGGCTTTGAGAACATGTTGAGTGAATGCAAAGCTAAATGTGGCAACTTTGGACAATTTAAATTATAAAACATAATCTGGGTTGTTTAACCCTTTTTTGTTTTCTCCATATTTCCATGTGTCTTCTTGCACAGTTTGGATGTATTCAGTATTATTGCACAATGTTAAAATAATACAAATAAAGAATAAACATAGCAGAAGAAGGCGTGTCAAAACTTTTGACCAGTATGTCTGTGAAGATTCTCAGTCATCCAGGTCATAGTATCCAAGGCGTGTGGTTTTTCTTCCATCGACTGGACTGGAAATTTGGTTGAAGACGTTTCGCCACCCATCCATTTCTTTTGACGAGTAGCGTATATTGGCTCATGATATTAATTTTATTTGTATGCAATTACGTGATAATGAGCTGAGGAAACACATCACAGTACATTTATAGTAAGCGGACTAGTAAGCAGCGGAAATAATGAATAAATGAATTTTTATGAATGAATGAATGAATACATTTTTACCCAAAGGTTTGTTACCTTTTCTTATTAAGGTGCCTTTTATGCTTATACATGTAATAAAATAGGAGTGCTGAAAGGATGTAGAAGTTAAAAAGTTTATGAGGAGTCCTTTTGTGATCTGTGGAAATCACACCAAGGACTGAAGGCGTCATGTTTTCCTACCTGGTGTCTGAACAATCGGTGGGTGTGTCTTTGACAGCTGGGTTACTGACACACAGGCTCTCAAGCCTGATGAGCTGCTCTCTCTATTTGCTCAGCTCATTCTCCTGAGCACAGTGGCTATCCAGATTAGAGCCCATGGCCCATTAGGCACTCAGGGAGGTGGGCAACCTCAAGTGTGTATGAGAATATGCATGTCTGTGTGCAGCAAGAAATGCATTAGGCAAGCATATTTCAGTGCTCTGGAACTTCCCTTCTTTATAGACATCAAATGATCCAAGTAGGATCCAAACTGTGCATAATATGATGTATTTTAGTTTATTATATAAGACAACATATTGATTAAAATTGCATCATGTTACAATTTGGCAACACTGAATACCAGGAATCTCCGAACCGGTGAAATAGTATGAGAAATACTTATTGCAAATAACTACATCACAGATATGTACATATAAATGATTAATTTTTCAAAATTTACTTCTGTACTGTACATTTACAGAATGTCAGCAGGTGAAAAGCCACATAAATTTAAGTAAAGCATAATCAGTATTCATGTTTTAATGTGTAGTTAACAAATATTTAAACATCTCATTGGATATAATGTCTTACAAAATGAGCTTCAAAAAGCTGCAATAAGTCCTAGATTGTCCTTTCATTTCAAGAGGTGAATGTCAGCAGGTTGTGTAGTTTATAATGGCTGTGTTTGCACTGCATCGGTGACATCTCATGTGTGATGTTGCAGATTGTACATTATGGCTGTAGCTTGACACCGGTTGCAAGGCGCTGGCTTTATGGCATGCACGTTTCTGCATGCACGTTTCTGCTGCAAGTCACCAGTCCTCCTCTCTTCATATGCCCGGTTCCTTAGTGACACAGTAATTGCCAACTAGGTCAATCTTGAGAGTATGCCAGGTGTTTGATATCTATCTTGCATGACTTATGATTTTTCGTCAGTGTGTCTTCATATCATAGGAGTACCCAGTTGGCCCAAGAATAACATTTTTGGTATCTGGATGTCGTCAATTCTAATTGCATTCCATGCACTCTGTGCCTGAAATCTGACTTGGGGATCATGACATGCTTCTGCTGGTGTAGGCTGATGCATGACTTCATTTTTTTTATATTAATTGTCAGACCATAACATCCAGCTTCATAAGAAAAGCAGTCTACTATCAAATGGGTGTGCTCTATGGGGTGAGCTATGACAGCACGGTCACCAGTAAACACGAGATAACTCAGAACATGCTCTCTAATTTTTGACCAAACATTCAGCCTTTGCATGTTGAAGACATTGCCATCAGTTCTATACTGTATGTTGACTCCTGTGTCTATGTTGGGGGAGCCCACCATCAGCATGGCTGAGCCGTAGATGGCGAACAATACAGGTGCCATCTCACAGCCCTGATTTGTGCCATTAATCTAGACATGAATCAAACCTCTACTCAGAACAAATACATTGTTGTTTCTGCAGTAGCTCTTTTTTAAGCAGGTGGCATGCAGTGTGCTTTAACATCACCTACATGTTTAATGTGCACCAAAGTTAACCAAAACCCCAGAACAAGTATGAACAAACACTGGTTCCAAGGGCCTTTGGTATTTTGTGTGTCCACTATAGGAGAAGGTGAGGAGGGGTCACCTGATCATTTCCTTAACATTTCAAACCTTTTTTGTAGTGTTGTCACATCTACCTTGTTTGATCTGAATTTCCAATCTGGTCTTAGGAAAACAGCGCAGATCAATCAGCTGGTCTAAACCCAAAATAGGTGGCCTCAATTCAGAAGTAACTGAACTACAAACTGAAACAATAAAGCAAGTTTCGTTAGAACAACACATCTTACAAACATAAATTGTTGCAGTAAATAGTATTCTGTGATACATTTTGTTATAATTCTAGTACTTAACAGATTTTGACAGAACATTTTATATTTTGTTCTAAGTCACTTGTGAATGATTTGGTACAATTTTTTGCTTGTTTCTGTTGAAGATATTCTTTTAGATAAACTGTGATATATTTCAACTCTTATGGCACTTCAGTATAGACCTCTTTGGTATGCCATTGATAGATAATTTCATTACAGAATGCCTATGTGGTTACCTCTGCTTGACATTTAAATCCCAAAGTGCTGAGACAGATGAAGTGTCCATTCTGTAATTAGCATGTCCTTGAAAATTTAACTCAGAGCTTCACCAAACCTTATCTGTTGCTAGGAAGCATGACGTGGGCTGTGGCATGATTTGCGATATGCACAAAAGATTTTTTTCTCTCATATCCTGTGTTGTGCATAGATTCTGTACACGGAATAAAGAAATAAAAGACTGTGTAACCTCTCCTGCCTGTGGTCATTCTCTTTTCCACCCACACCATCATGGTTTGCCCAGCTGCCTCACCACAGATGTGGAATATTTACCTTAAACTTGGTGTACATTGAAGTTACATATACTCTAATTTTGTGGCACAGACATTGACAAAGTATGATTTGTAGGATAAGTCTCAGATTTTTATAATCTTATACATGCATGTAATGTAAATCAAACATTGAGGTTGATTTTGCAAAACAAATTAGTTTAGTTTTAGATTATTTTTATGGAACAGGGATCATGCACAAAAAAAAATATTGGTCTGATCAGAGAAAAGATGCTTTATATCAGATTTAGCTTGTAGCTATTTTCCATCTGCAGTCCCTGGGCAGGTGAACAATATATAGATAATGCAAGATACAAGAAAACGCAACAAGATACCAACTACAATACCAACAAGACACCTGCTACAGTATAAAAGATGTGCCGAAAATACCAACTCCAAAGTCCCACCCATCCCAGCCCAAATTCATACCATAAAATACACTGATAGAGAAACCTATAAACATCACATTCACACAGTATAAACATTCATCAACTCAATCATAAAGCAACACAATTTACAGATCAAGTTTTTTTTCCAAATAGAAAGATGAGATGGACTTTAAAATGCTGCAGGTAATTCCAGAGCACTCTAATCACGGTTTGTTTTCTTCCGGTGCTGCTGTTTTTGTTATGTTAATGTTCAGAGTCGTCCTCACCCCCGGCAGAAAAGTAAAGATTTACAGTATATAGATAACTGAAGGTTCCCTCAGGGCCAGGATGATGATGTAGAATTGGGGAATGAGTTTATTCTTGCACTACAAATCCTTGAGTATGAAAATTTTATTAAGGATAAAATGCACAAACCTTCTACCCTGGGAAAAAAATAAACCTGCTCAACTCGAGATAAATACATATAGCATCTAATTTTGAACTGATTCACTGCTGTGTTTTCCCTCTAACTATAACACAAAAGCAGAGGGTAAATTAACACAGCAGTCCTGTGTCAGTTTTCGATGTGCTAATTTAAAACACCAATGTTGGACTCGTGAGCAGGAAATTGAATGAATTTATGCTATATGGACAAAAGTATTGGGGCGTCTCACCCTTGGACTCTTGCACCCAGGAATTTGGACGTCTCATTCTAAATCCATAAGAATCACTTTCATATCTGAGCTGTTCCAAATGATGGAGGATGAATTCAGCTTCGTCTGTCCTTCCTAACCCATTCTCTTCTCGATGTAGTCAGTTTCTTTTTCAGTTGAGTTCATTTTCTTGATCATTTTGTTCATTTTATTTATCATTTTATTACTTATTTTTGTTCATTTTATTTATTATATTGCTTTAGATCTTGTGACCAAAATTTGGCACAGCTCTGATATATTGCACGTATTGTAATTATTACTGCACATTCTGTATATGTTGTCAGTGATTCCAATTGCATAACTGCACATACTGTGTAACTATACCTATGGTAAATAGTCATAGCCTGTACATACAGGCATAATTATCATAATTAATCCATAACTGATATGTCATTCTTCTGTGTATTATATTACGATATGCTATTTATTCATTTACTACTTATGTACTTCTGGATGAATGCAATCTGCATTTTGCTGATTTGTACCAATGACATGAGCAATGACAAAATTGAATCTAATCTAATCTAACATTTGCAATTCTTATGCATTAGGAAAGAGATGTTCAAGTTCCTACATAGTACATATTATCAAAACCCGTGTCTAAAAAGTTTCCTATATGTTTCATGGCAAAACTAGTACTACTGATATGGTCATATTTGGTCAAGACTTGTGTACACAAAATATGCACTGCTAGGCAAAGGTTTGGACACATCTCCTTCAGTGTTTATTCTTTATTTTTATTCAAAACACCCAAATGGAATTAGTAAAGCATTCCTTATGAATATGATGAGAGAATGCCATATTTCTTGAATTTGTACAGTAGTTGTAGACTACTCTGTAGCCCTAATCTGTGCCTAACTTTCTTCTACACAATACAACCAATGGTCTAAAGCCTATCTTGTGAATTTGATGAGAGAATGGCATGAATGTGCAAAGTTGTTCTTTCACAGTTTGGATGTCCCAACTATAATTGTACAATGTTAAAAATAATAAAAATAAAGGGAAAAACTGAGTGTGTCCAAATGTTACACCTAACTGGTAGTGTATATTTAGAAAATATGGATTTTGAATTTCATATAATTAATATACATATCACACTAAAGACATAATTTTGATATAATAACATTAATATAACCTGTTTTTTAAATTCAAAATTACATAATTTATCTACATTTTAATCTTAATCTGCTTTGATTTCTTTAATTTCAGCATCTCACAAATGACATGTCTATCAGTAGAAGAGAGCCATTATGTGCCCTTTCTTCACGATCTGTGTCAGTGGATTTGGGCTGGGCAAGATTAACAGGAAACGAATAAATGTTCTTCATAATATGGCAGATTAAAGTCTATGAATGACACAGTGCAAATGCAGAATATGCAAAGCACAGAATGAAGGCAGAACACACTTGAGAGACAATAAAGGATCCACAGTGTCTCTGGAGTGCAGGGGATCTGGCTGAGAGCAAGTGAAAAACCGTGGAGAGAGGGCTGACATCTACGACGTTGGGTCAACAAAGCTGATGAACCAGGTAAGCAGCAGCCTGGAGGCAGGTCAGACAGGTGGAGGATGAAATCAGGCAAGTGAAGCAGTGGAGCAGGGGAACAAGTAAGGAACAGGCTCAGGACGGACAGGTGAAGAGTCACAAACTAGAAGTGGAATCAACAGTGCAAACAACCGAGTAAGGACCAGGTGAAGGTAAGGATGAGCAGGAAGTCAACTCAGCGAAGAAATTGAAGGAGGCAGGGAACAGGAAAAAGGTAGATACTACAGATGAGGTGTTGGAAACCACAGGTAGGCGGGAAACAGGCAGACAAACCAGATCAGAAGCATACAGAAGAAGAGAAAAGTAGAGAGCAGAAGGTTACCAATGAGGCGGGAGAAAGGTGAAGGCCTGAATGCTAAACCCATAAATAAAAAGTCTGGAAAAATGTCTGGACACTTGCATAAAATGTCCCAGTCCCAATCTCTGCCCTAAAGTCTGATCAATAAACCCTCACAGACTGACAAACTGATGTCAGCCAGTAAGAGGTTGACTGTGACATATTATAAGGGCTTGAAATGGCGTGAAGAGGATGGCACAGCATGATGTTAAGTGACAACACCAAAACATGTCCCAGAGCAATGTGAGTCTGAAACTTAACTTTAGGTGTTTTGCTTTAAAGCATTTTAGGGACTAACTGACTGCTTTGAAATCTAGGCTCAGTTTCGATTTTTCATGTCAAAAAAGCATCCATCAAAATTCCTATACTGTGAAAATGCATCTTTGTTGGGTTTTGAGGATTGTATAAACTCTATGGTGTAAAATAAAAGCTGTGAAAATATGAACTTGCTCAGTACTGAGAAATCTTCACAAGATGGACAACAAAAAAGGCAAGACATCACACATCACGACCAATCATGATTGAGCTTGAATGTATGAGTCCCACCCCCTTGATCTCACAGAATTCCAAACTTAAAAACATTTAGAATTACAACCACACATATTCAACCTAAAATTAGCCCCGCCCCTATGAGCAACTAAAGGTGCAGTGTACGATGCTGGGACTCTAACTCTTAACTAATCCTTTGTGGCAACCCGTTGTACATGATTAAACAGGTGACCTGCCTGTCAACACAGCTTACGGCCTCATAGGTGCACAAGGTCATGTACTCACTCTGAGTTGAAAACAGTCATAATGGTAGCTACGACAGAGCTAGCAAGTGTAGCTTATCTAACCACAGGATGACTGCAAAGAGACATCCTACATTTCAGATTCCTTCAACATATGGTACAAGTATTAAAGGAGCAGACATACTAGCTTGACAACTGTCAGGCTGTAAGCTGAGTTGACTGGCAGGATGCCTTTTATATTGGTTATATTTATATCGGCCCGCCATGGACAATCAGCTACTTGCTAGTTTCCCATCATTGTAGACTGCACCTTTAAAATATTCCTGTTTTATTTCCTAAGGAAATTGTCCACAATAAGAAAAAAAAAAGTGTGTTTTGGGGGTATGACACTTCGCTGCTGCAAATATGTTCTTTGAAAATCAAGTACAAATCAAATCAACAGGTGATTTTGTCAACAGTCTTTAACAGGTACTGTACATATAAGCAAGTTTTTTACAGCACCTGGACTTCCCTTGGTAAACCATATTTAACTTCCCACAGCAATGAACTGTGGGGCTGTAAGTTTGCAGAAATCTGTACATACAAAAAGTGGCCACAGAAGGCTCTAAATGTGTAAGAGAGCCCTGTGGCACTTCATGACCCTGAATCCACACGGATTTACCAGGAATATGTCTCAGTCAGTCAATCTGTGACTGCAGAGATTCGGATTGGGCCGGCAATTTGGCAAGGGAGTGAGGAACCGGGAGAGGCAAGAACGGGAGAAGAACCATGACATACAGATGTGACGACGGATACATTGCCTTTACCCACACGCAAACACTGACTTTAAGGAACGCAGAAAACCAAAGAATATGTGGCAGACTTTATTCTTTCAGCCTAAATTCCTTAACGCTTTAGATTCAATCAACATGCAAGGCCATTCTGAATGTGCTGGCATTTCTTTTTGAACAGGACATTACTGATCCCATTAGTGTTATAAAGTCTCATTGTTGCTGTCAGTTGTGCTGATGCGGTCTCGTTCCAGCTCCGTGCTTGTGATGAGTACAGATGGACAGAGCTTGTTCTCACTGGACAGGGGAAATCATAGCTCACAGTTAGGCCCCCTATACACTACAGTCACGCCTCATTGACCACCATTACAGCAAAGGAAAGCAAATCATTGCAAGGGGGTGACAGCACAGGAGCTTTTTCCAACAGTTTGCCCTTGCTGATTGTCAATCTTAGTCATCATTAAATTTAATTTCATCAAGTTATTTCATCATTCTATCATTAGCAACATATCCTGTATTACTGCTAATAATAGTGGTAACAGAAGGACAAACGCATGAGCCTGTTCTCATATCACTGAGTACAAATACCATAAATTGTGGCAATATACAGTAGACACCTGTTTATTTTGTTTTTTATGCAGTTAATACACAATGCTGGGGCATTTTGAGGTCACAGTTGTTAAGAGGGGCCCAGATTTAGATGGATATGGATGGGGGGGGGTTATCACAGTGCAAAAAAACTTTTAACTTTCACCCATAGAGGATTAAGTCCAGCTTCAAGCACTTTCAGTTTCATATTTGGTGCATTCACTCTTTCCCCCTAACCCTAACAAATCCTAAGCTTTTTCAGATTGGACATTTTCTGCATCAACTGGTAATGTTGGTGTTCCAGGTGTGCTTGTGAACATGGACTGTATTAATTGTACCGGAAAAATGAAGATCTCATCTATATTACACAGTGAGCTACCCGTGGTATTCGCATGAACCCTTTTCCTCCAGTCACTTCAACACATTAATTCTGAAGACATCCACACAGCAAAAGAACACATATGAAATTACGCAGTAATCAATAAAATGTTAAATAACCTGGAACATGTTTTATATTTCAGATTGTCCTAATAAGCCACATTTAGCTTTGATGACAACTTTGCACACTCATGACATTTACTCATCAGATTAACAAGGTAGGCTTTATTGCATCAGTTGTTCTTGTGCAGAGAAAGGGTTGGTACAGATTCATTAAGTCACCCTAGTAGTGCTACAACTACTGTAAATGGTAAATGGTTTTGCACTTACATAGCGCCTTTCTACCCTACGGCACTCAAAGCGCTTTCCATTCACCCATCCACACACATTCATACACCAGTGACACTCACTGGGAGCAATGTGGGGTTCAGTGTCTTGCTCAAGGACACTTCAGCCTGTGGACATGAGAACCCGGGGATTGAACCGCTAACCCTTCGGTTCCTGGCCAACCCTTTGGTTCCTGGACAAGCCGCCCTGTGCAAATCCAGGAAACACTCAGCTAAGTAAAGAAATTATTTCCTCTTCACTTACTTAAATTAGTTTAAGGTCATTATCTGGAACAGTTTGTGTGCCATATCAAGAGTTAGTTGTCATATGCAGAGTCAGGGTCAGCACAGAGAAAAAAGTGTGATGTCACCCATTGGTTTCTGAATTGCTGTTTTGATGCCAATCGGGTTGTCATTTCCTGGATGACATTTTGGAGCCAAAAACAGGATGTGCCCATATTTGGACGAATGGAGGCAGAGCTACCAAAGTGTAGTATGACAGGGGTCTCATGGGAAAGCTAATGTTAGCCACTAGCTTACTGACAAGTTAAGACTTCACAAAGCATTGCCAAACAAAGTCCTATTATGGTGTTGTTAGTGTAAACACTGACCCACAACTGCAGTCAAGCATATCTCATATTTATGCTTTATTGCATAAGCAGGAAATACAAAGGTATCTCCACTGGCAAGTTGAGTTATCATAATGGCATGTCAATCAAAGCCCAGGCCAGTAGTGATTTGTTGGATTATTTGCTGTAATACCTTAATAACAGAGCAAAAAGTAGAAAATGGACCACCACATTACTTACAGTATTAGAGGGTCCAAATAACATGTTTGAAACCATAATGACTTATGACAAAAAATTTTCACTTAGTATTTTTGGTGTCAGGTCTTGTAGGAGCCCACTGAATGGTGCCCAGCAGGCAACGGCGGTATTACAACTTTAAGTTACTCCTGCGTTGCCCTCACTGAAGAGCCCCAGTCATTGCCCACTGGTACAAAGTTAGTAGCCATATTAGTGGTACTACAACTACTGTACAAATTCATATTGTGGCAAAGTAAACTCAGTTAAGAGAAAAGACAGTTCATTACAGTGAACCCTCGTTTATCGCGGGGGTTACGTTCTAAAAATAACCCGCGATAGGCGAAATCCGCGAAGTAGA
>JAQQAE010021252.1:0-10505 GCA_029823295.1 Pseudamia nigra | reverse complement strand
AGATATTTAATTATATCTTTTCATGGGACAACACTGAAGAAATGACACTTTGACACAATAAAAAGTAGTCAATGTTCCTGACCTAGCACATGAATATGGAGTGGCAGAGTCATTACAGGTACAGCGACCTACACAAGTCCAATTTTTATACATACAGAATACTGCACCTATGTGTGGAAAAAAAGTGGCAAACTATGAAAACACCAAGTACAGTGAAGCTGATCTATGTGTGATGCGGCACTGTTGGTTCTCTTTTCTTCTATCTTCTACTGTGGTATCATTTTATGTGTAATTGTCAGAGAGCATTGTACAGTATGTTAAATGAATATTCACACGCGTATTGATTTTTTATAGTCTTTATTTAATTAGGCAGACATTTGGAGCATCCCATTACAGTGACTGATGCAGAGAGAATGACCATGACACTCAATTCTGTTCACGCTTTATAACAAGTGTTTTGTGTTGTACATGCTCATTTATGTTGAGTGTATGCATAAAAATATTTACAGAAGGCTAAATATGGCTAATGTTTCCTGTCTTGTTGTATTTTAGTGTAATGTTGGTTTAATTTCCATCATTAGAGACTTTATATGGCTACTAGTGAGAGCAAATTTCTTTCAGTGAATTTTCAGAGGCTCCAATTTGAAAATCGCGTTGGTGGGTCAACAATATTTTTGAAATAACAGAATTGTGTATAACCATTGGGCCATTTTTATGATTGTATTAAGTATAGTATTAGAAAATCTATTTAGATAGGTAGTTTTGATATTCTTCACAATAGTTTTACTTTAATTTAGTTTATCACAGTGTTTGCTGGATTCAAACTGAACTTGGCCCATTTGTAGGAAGTGGGATGTGGAGATCTGCCAAGGTCACAACTCATGGTTGAAGTTTCCACACATGTACAATGGTAAACACAGACTGAGCATGTTATATGTGGACTAGTCACTCCTATTTTCTATTAAACTCTAACAGGATGTGATATACAGTATTGTGCAAAAGTCTTTAAGCACCTCGGGTTTGTTGCCTTGTCTTTATTTATAATGGCCATACACATGCAGAAAAATGAATCGGCATAATGTTAAAATTGTTATGGGAGCAGTAATTGTAAATATGCACCTGTTGTTTTTAGGATTGTACATAAAATTACAAAAATTATGCACAGTATAGACACATAAATATCAGAATTAAATGGCTTCTACCAGTAAAACTGCATATTTAATGTGACATCGAGATGTAAAACAAATAATAAGAACCTTTTGACATGTGCAGCTGAATGAAACTTGGCTTAAATGAGCTATATCTCATATTGTGTGATCCAAACAGTTCAAAACATTTTATGGTGGAATGGGGATGGCACTGAATTCATGGCAGTTCATTGTGGAGAATGTTTGTTTCTATATTTTCTGAGTATTCTGGTTGTACCCTACATGTGTGTAGTTATTATAATCTGCTAGAACAAACCAAAGGTAGCCTAAAAGCTTTGTATGCTCTCTTTCATTTGGCCAAAAGATATTGAGTGACGTTGAAATGTCACAGTCAGTGTGAGTCATCCATCATATGGATAATAAAACATGTTAGTGGGTGTCGCTCTCTGAGTGCTCTTCTTGTTACAGAATGGAAAACTCTGGGTTATAGGTTGTTTTCACACCTAATAGTCCAGTGGACTCCGTGCGACTGAGGTTGCAACATTCAGCTGGTACGAGTTTGCTTTCACAACGCACTTTGTCAAAAGAATCAAATCTTTTGAATAACGTATTCCCCTTTTCAGTCGTTTGCCATGAATGGCATCTAGTACTTCATACCCTGGAAACTTGTCCTTTTCTTGTCCTTAACTGTCACTTGTCACGTATTTTTATATATTGTTGATGGGAGTTTTTTTTCACCTTTTGTGCTTTACTGTACAGGTGAATCCCAGAGCCCCAATTTTCCCACTAATTAGTTTGAAAACTTGATTGACCTTGTGAGTACTTAGCAGCAGTTGTGATACAGTATGATTTCATCTGACCATGTTTTTATGAGAGCTTTTACCTCATCCTCATTCCACGTCCGACTCATTCCCTTTCTCCCAGCTATCGAGCTACATGTGTGTTTGATTTGATTGTGTTTATCCCATAGACTGTATTATATTACTATGGACAAAGTGACCGTGATGTCACCCATTAGCTCCTGAAGGATCGTTTGGAGGCCAATCAGGTTGTCACTTCCTGGCTGCCATTTTGGAGCCAAAAACAGGATGTAACCATATTTGGACGAACGGCAGCGGGGCTAACTGAGTGTTTATGCCTGGGGACTCCTGGGAAAGCTAACATTAGCCACTAGCTTACTGACATGGTAAAACTTCACCACGTAGTGTCAAACAAAGTCATATTACAGTGTTGTTAGTGTAAACACTTGCCCACAGCTGCAGTCAAGTGTATCTCGGGTAAAACTATGAACATATTGAATAAATAGAAGATACGAAGGTCCAAATCGGTCCGACTTCACTAGTGAGATGTGTTACCATAGCAACATGTCAATCAAACCCCAGCACGGCAGTGATTTGTTGGATTATTTGCAGTAATATCTTAATAATGTGGCAAAAAGTTGAAGATTGTCAACCACATTACTTATTAGAGGGTCCAAATAAAATGTTTGAGACCATAATGAATCATGACAAAAATGTATTCGCTTAGTGTTTTCAGATAGAAGTCACATGTATGTCTATGGGAAAAAGGTTCTCCAGTGGCAAAACGGCGGTATTACAACTTAACGTTACGGTACTTTCACATCAGCCTCACTGAACACCCCACTAGATTACCCACGCTGCCCTGCGTTGTAGTCCTCCTACTGCATCTGGTCCATTTAAAGTGTACTGAGACCTACATGTTTAGTCAGGCCAGACTTCGATTCTTGGATCTGCACCAGAGTTTGATTGCACATTCACACTTCCCCACATGAACCGGACTAATAAGAGTTCAATTAAACAGGGCTGATGTGAATGTAATCTTATTTCCTGACTTCAATATGTGCCAGTTTTAATGTAACATTTCTAATAATATTTTATTATAGTGAGTAAAGAACAATTTGTGATTGATGTGTGCGTGTATACTGGATTTCTCGACATTAAATCAAAATGAGTAAAAAATTTCAACTACCTTTTTTGCAAATACAAAGCATTTATTCCGGTGTTTGTTCCGATCAGGCCATGTCACTTGTTGACCAGGGTTTGGATAATGAGGAGAAAACAAGACAGAAAACCAGGAAGAGAAGAGCCAAAAAGAAAGTGAGTAAAAACACAAAACAAGACTTACTAACAAATTTATTACCAGTTGATAAAGTTAAAAAAAATCATTCTTGAAGCTTTCTGTAAATTATTAACATTTATAGTTTGCTTCTAATTAACTGAACAGCTAAATAAGACTGGAATCAATAAGAAACCACTCATTATCTTTGTCGCAGCTCATGTGTTGTTTATTCACAATAAGTTCCCTAACCTATGTAAAATGCATTCATATTTGCTGCATTTCCCACCTACACCCACATTTATTCATATCACCTGTCTTCACACTTGTCACTGTCATTGTGACTGCATTTGTTTTTATGCTTTTAACCACACCTTCAGCACCTGCATTCACGCCTCTGTATGCATGCATCTCTGTTCCATCCCATCATGTCCACACTCTTATTTCAGAAGCAGAAGGAGCGGAAGAAGCGAGGGGAGAGGATGGAGGACACCTCGGAGCAGGTGATATCGTAGAGTCATTATTTCAAGGAGAAAGCTTTTCTAGTGTACGGTGACCTCAGTACAACGCAGGGGTAAAACTTTATACTAACACACAAATATTCACCATTAGCAAGTTGGTTATTAGCATTAGGGTTGCACAGTTAATCACAATATCAGCCTGTAAAAACACAGTAAAAACTGCAAAACGCTAACAATGACCTAATGTCCGTAGATGACATCACCCACAGGCTTCTGGAGAGTCGTTTGGAAGCTTAGGTCATTTTCAGACCTCGTCGTCTGGTAGGGACTCGGTTCGATTGGGGTTGCAACATTCAGCTGGTCTGTGTTTAATCACACGATGCACTTTGTCAAACGACCTAAACCTTTTGAATACTGTGTTTCCCTGCTCACTGATCATGTGCATCTAGTTCTTCATACCAAGGAAACTAGTCCTTTTCTTCTGTGAACTACCACTTCTTCAAAGCTTGTCACATATTTTTATGTATTGTTGGTGGAGTTTTTTCACCTTTGTGCATCACTGCTCTACTGTGTGGGTGAATCCCAGAGCCTTCATTTTCCTGCTGATTCGTTTGAAAACTTCATTGTTCTTCTGAGTACTTACCAGCAGGTGTGATACAGTATATTTTCATCTGACCATATTTGTATCAGATATTTTACCTTGTCCTCACTCCACATCTGACCACGAGTCATCGAGCCTTTCGAGCTACATGTTTGATTTGGTTTTGTTTACCCACAATGCCCTGCGTTACAGTCCGCTTCCTGCATTTGATTCACTTGACATGGAACGAGGCCTGCGAACCACAGTTCACTTTTTTGATCTGTTGATTTGAGTTCCACTGTGCATTCACACTTCTCCAAATGAACCAGACTTTACGAGCAAATGAACTAGAGTTTAATTAAACGGCTGGTGTGAATGCACCCTTAAATGAAGAGCCTTGACGTTGCCATAGTAGCACCACAAACTTATCCTTTTGATTCAGAAATGGGCTTTAATGTGGAGTGTGATTAGAGCTGAGGTGGGCTGAATGAAAAGGTGTTGCCTCTGTTTCAGGCACACCTGTCACTCAAGGTGCCCCTGTGCTTAATTAGACACAAATATTGGCATGTCAATCATCTAAAATAGTGAGTTATATAAAATTCATTCAGTTGTCTGTTTGTATTTCCACTCTGTCGGGCATTTTAACATGGGATCTACAAATGAGGTCCTTGGCTTTGTTATTTTTCTGAATTAGAATGACCATAAAGATGTACTGTATTCCACAATCACACTTTGAACTATTTGGGACAGAAAATATTCAGTGACTTAAACCAGTTTTCATTCAGCAAATGTCAATATTGTTTTGGCTACTCCTTGCCACAGAAATAGTCATCACAGTAAATATGATTGTGGCCAATAGAAGCCATTTAGTTCTGATTTTCATGTGTTTATACTGTGCACATATTTTTTGTATTTTAATTTCCAATCCAACAGAACCAGTGAATCAAACGTGGATATTTGCAAGTTCTACACCATACTGATTTTAGCATAAAGTTCATTTTAAAGCATTTCCTTTTGTAACAGGAAGAAGACGTGGCTAGTGCAGCCTCAAGGAGCGACAGTGAACAGGAACTGAAAATGGAGGAGGACTGGTTTGGCGTTCGTCCCAGAGATTATACCCTCCCTGTTTCAGTCCCTGCGTTGGTGTCCTCTGACAACCGGAAAAACCTGCTGTCCCACAGGACGTCAAAGGAGGTCTGTTCACAACAAACTACCACAACCAAGCATCCAAAACCTTCCCTGAAAAATAGAAACGGTTAAACTGAATGTCACGTTTTGAACATAAGCAAATAGTCCAAAAGTTTAAGAACATTTCTCAATGTACAGTTGCAAGGAATTTAGTGATTTTATCATCTACGGTCCACAATATCATCCAAAGAGTCTTAGAATCTGGAGGAATTTCTGCAGGTAAACAGGAAGGCTGAAAACCAACACTGACTGCCCGTGACCTTCAATCCCTCAGGCGGCACTGCATTAAAAACCAACATCATTCTATAAAGGATATTACCACGTCAGCTCAGGAACAGTTCAGAAAAACATTGCCAGTAACACAGTTTGTTGCTACAGCTACAAGTCCGACTTAGAACCGTGAAAAGTGAAAGCCATATATCAACAACAGCAAGAACGGGATACAATTCCACCTACAGAGCTTACTGAATGTTGTTAAAGGGAGAGATGATGTATACAGTGTTAAACTTGACCCTGTCCCAGCTCTTCTGGAATGTGTTGCAGGCATCAAATCAAAATGAGTGAATATTTGCAAAAAAACCAAGTAAATTTTATCGTTTTCAACATTAAATATCTTGTCTTTGTTATGTATTCAACTGAATATAGGTTCAGAAGAATTTGCACATTATTGTACTGTTTTTAATTATATTTTACACGCTGTCCCAACTTAATTGGAATTAATACTCGTAATTTATGAAGTTGGAACAAAAAAAAAATCTGCTCTAGTGAACAATGCAGAGTCATAAGTTGAACACGTAGTCCGGTGATTTCGCTTCACCATCCTCCACACTGCAACACTGCGATGTTGTATTTTATTTTGTCTGTGTGGTGTTTCAGGAGCCAGAGTGGGATGTCAGCAGTGCTTCTGTAGCGAGGGCTGCCAACCACATCAGAGTAAAAGGCCTGAAGACACGAGCACAGCAAATCTCCAAAGAGGACGAGGAGAACGAATCCAGGAGCAGCCAGATACACACACATAAACACACACGCCACAACACATCCAGCCTACAAATGCACCGCTGTCCCATCTATTCATCTCATCTAGCTCTCCATCCTCCATCCCTATGCACGAGTTCCTAAAAACCGTGAAAATATAACCATGTCTCTGTGCCACGTCGGATAACTAGATAACCGAGTCAGCGCCACATAGACTTTTCTGATATGTCTGCATGTTGTAAGCGCAGGTGGAGATCACAGAAGAGATGAGGAAGAGAGGCGAGCACATGGCAGGTAATTCAGCTTATTTTCTTTTCTTTAGTTTCACCTTTACTGTTTTATTAAACCCACAAACTCCCCAAGATGCACGTTGTTGCCATGTTTGGGATCAAACCATTTTTGTTTTTTAAATCAGCATCTTTGATTTTGATAAATGTGTCCTGCTTTATCTGAAATAACAGCAAAAGCTAGAGCTACAGCTGGACAATGCAGTCAAAGGTGTTCTCATAGTAAAACATTTAATTATCTTAATCCATGTCAAACCGTTATTTTATTAAAGACTACAGGGTAGTTTTGATCCCAAGTTAAAGAAACAAGACAATAATTTGTGTTTATAAGCAAAAGACAAAAACACACAACATAGAACATGGAAAAGGATGGAAAAATTAAGGTTGTGAAAAAGATGCAAAAAAAAAAACAAATCACATAAAAGCCAAGACAAGGTAGATGACGATAAAGACAAATATGGTGTACAAGATGAAAACGACTTAAAGACAAATAGTGTCGATGAAAAATTACAATAAAATGCAAAAAGACATGTTTCGTTCTATTTGTTTTGATGTTCAAACCAGGAAACGCTTGTCTACAGTAAATCAAATGGGCAGAGTCTTAGCTCTCGTCCAAGAGAAAGATACCAGTTAATCAACTTTCTTGTCAGCAGGGACATCATGTGACCTATTACCCACAAGTTTTACACGTACATATATGTCCCTCATAAAAGGTTTTTTGCTATACTCTGTGACTCACCAGCACTTTTTAACATAATATGCATCCCTGAGCTTCAGCCAAACTGCATCTGCACCAACACATTATGGTGTATATACTGTATACTGTATATATATTTTAGCATCACCTGGGCATGTGCCTGAGGAAGAGAACACACAGGAGAGACAAACAAAAAGCGTGGACTTTCAACAGTGTTGCAATAATTGTGCAATAGTATATTTACCGTAAAAGTACATTTGTGAGCTATTTATATTTAAAATTGTGTACTTTAATGCATGATTTTGAAGATTTCAAATATAAGAAATACAATCCAGCACTTTTGCACCACCACATTATGGTGCCTTCACATATACTGTATTGTAAAACTAGCAGATGTTACTGTAAAACGCATAGCAAGATCCTCAGATAGCTGAGTTAGCATGGTAGAGACTTCTGCCTTCTCTGACCCTGGGTTTACCAACGTCATATTGTAATGCATTCTAAGATCCTTCAAATAATTGCTTTTACCTTCCTGTTGCATTAGACTGCTGACATGATACCTTTATTCACTGAGGAGAAGACAAAATGCAGATGGACTTACAGCACTGTATGTATCACTGTAAAAGGTGCATGTGAGGATTCTGTGTCTTTTCCTTGATGTGTCTGAACTGTCATGATAATGATCATTTTATTGCCTTGCTCTGTGAAGAGCACATTTAAACGAATTTACTGAATGCGTACTGTAGAGCCACAGTTGAACGCTGTAAGGATTTCAGCGTGTCTTTAACCCTTGTATCGTCTTCGCTTGTGGGTGTTAAACGTGGATATGTTACTACAACCTCCACCGCTACTAGTACTCAAATACATTTACTCCTTTACATGTACTTAAGTACTTTTTCCCATGAGATGTTTTGCAAAGTACTTTACTTTTACTCCAATAGAAGAAAACAAGAAAAATCATCAACAAACATGAATAAAACTGAACCAAAAAAGAGGAAAAACTATCCACAAAGTGATCAAATAATGACAAAGTGAACAAAAATAACAAAACAGAACTGGAGAAAAAAGGAACAGTCATCACCAGAATTTAAAAAATACTTATAAAATGAAGAAAATGAACAACATTGAAAAAAACTGATGAAAATTATCTTCATTCTGAACAAAATAACCAAAAGAATGAGCAGAATATTTCAGAAAATGAAGCAAAAGGAACAAAATTATGCCCAAAATTAACAAAATCATCATTAAAAATCAACAAAACTGTGCAGAAAGAAGCAAAACTACCCACAAAATGAACCAAAAAAATGAACAAATTGAGCAAAACGAACAAAGATCGAGTTCAACAAAATAATCAAGAAAGTGAACAAATCTGAAGGAAAAATGAACAAATCTGAAGGAAAAATGAACAGTCATCCTGCAAAACTTAACAAAATGAGCAACAAAATGCACCAAAACATAAACCAAAAGAAAGAAATTTATCAAGTAAAAAAGCAAGAATAAACAATATGATGAAGAAACGAAGCAAAAAAATATATAAATGAATAAAATAAACCACAAAAATCACCCAAAAAAAGATTAAAAGAATCTGTTCCGTGCAATAAAGTTACTCACTACCTCAAGTACTTTTATTTATGAGTACCCCTACTTACTTTTACTTGAGTACTGATACTGCATACTCCCTGGCGTTTCTACACAACACAGCCTCTCCTTATAAATACATGAGAAAGGGTCAATTTGGCCCAAAAACTAGACGAGGGTTAAAAGTTAGCTCATGTACAGATGTCCTGTTGTCTATGCATGTATGTTCTTCAGCGCAGGGCATTCAGATGTTTGAACAAGGCCATTTCGACCTGGCAGTAGAGATGTTTACAGAGGCCGTGTACTGCAGCCCCGAGGACCACAGGTGAACTGACCCCGACTCGGCCAAATTAACAGTCATTATGTCTCTCCGCCACTTAACTCGCCCTCTCCTCTCAGGTTTTATGGGAATCGTTCGTACTCCTACCGGTGTCTGGACGAGTTCACCTCTTCGCTCACAGATGCTGAGCACTCCATTGAGCTGGCTCCTGATTGGCTGAAGGGATACCTCCGCATGGGATGTGCTCTAATGGGGCTAAAGGTTGTACAACTTTTTTAATGAACAAGTGATTTACGAACAAAAAAATGAGTCAGTGTGGCATTAAAAACCTGGGCATGTACCTGAGGAAAATGAAATGTACAGAAGAAAGAAAGAAGTAGAGAGTATTACATTAATGGTATAATACAATCTAAAGAGCCATTTTAGGCAGAAAGTAAAAATACGTGTGTCAAAAGCCACAAATATTTAAACGCTTTTAACTTCGTGTAATGGATTATTTTGTACATTATTGTTCATTTTATTGATTATTTTGGTAATCTTTTTTAATCATTTTTTTGTGAAAATGTTGCATTTTGTGATTATTTTGGTTAATTATTGTCAATTATGTGGAATATTTTTGTTCATTATTTTGCTTATTTTTGTTCAGTTTTGTTTTTTTGTCTTTGACTATTTTGTTCATTTTTAAAATTCATTTTCATCAATATGATGTATTATGGTTCATAGTCCGACATGGCGGTGCGCAGTAGTGCAGTGGCTCTTGGATGTGGTGCTTTTTTGTTTGTATGCTATCTATCTGTTGTTTTAGTTTTGTGTGTGAATTTTTGTACAGTTTAACTTTCTTTGTGCTGTGAATTGTTCTGTTTTGTTTTGTCCTAATCTTGTTCTTGGTTTTTGTCACTTATGTGGTTATATTGTAAAGTTGGTGAATTTTATTCCAAATTCTTTTTCTTATTTTTGTTCATTTTATAGATCTTTTTTTTTCTTCCTGTTGTTGATTTTATTTTGTTCATTTTGATTTATTTATAACGTGTTACTTCCACCACTGAACAATGACACAGGAGCCACTGGGGAGGGGCTAAAGAGCATGTGGCCCTGGAGCCACAGGTTGGAGACCCCTGGTATAATACAGTAGTGTGTATTAAACCAGGGTATAATACACACTACTTAAAAAAAAAAAATAAAAATAATAATAAAAATATATATATATATATATACATACATACAATGCAGTAAAT
>JAQQAE010021251.1:0-10505 GCA_029823295.1 Pseudamia nigra | reverse complement strand
GCATCACCGAAGAAAAATACAGAGAAGGTCAGGAAATCCCACGCAGCGGCGACGGTAAGCGTGTCTCTTGCAACGACCCATTTCGGGGTCTTTACACACACAAATGGTGCAGGACTTGACTGGAATTACTCCATATATAAGGCGCACCGGATTATAAGGCGCACTGTCATATTTGGACAAAACTGACAGCGTTTAGGTGCGCCTTATAGTGCAGAAATGACGGTAAATAGAAAATGTTATGCTATCAAGTCACATTGTCATGTTCAATAAGGGCTCTGACAGTATAAAATGTCAAAAAACAAAACTACTTACCTTTCCAAATTTCACCCAAAACAGTCCACCTTTCTGAAGTGATTTTCTTGTTACCTCCAACAAGGAGGTAATATTTTTGTCAGTATTACTTTATTTATCAGTTTGTTTATTTCACAACATTAGTCAAAAAGTTATGAACGGATTTGGATGAAATTTTTAAGACAGGTCAGAAATGGCAGAAGGACCAATCTGTTTCTGGGAGTGATCTGAATCCAGATGATTTTTAAAGGATCCTTCATCATTGTGAGATGAGGCCAAATTCAACATTTCTCCTTCTAATACCACAATTAGCACCCCGAAAATAAAGCAAAAAAAAAAAAAAAAATGGGATAACACCATAAGAGATTCTATCAAACCACAAAGTTTGATTCAGATCAGGGCAATACTCCAGATATAGTAATCCAGAATGCTTATACTTACAGGTGTTGGGGGAAAATATCTACTGTAAGGTAGTAAATAAAGCTATAGACATGCAACTGAAGCCAAAGTGTAGTGGAAAGTCTGCTGATTCAGTAATGTGCCCACAGATTTGTCATATCCCACTATGAAGACAAACTGAGCTGCTTTGGCATAGGTCTCTGTGTGCTGTCTAGTTTCTGATTTCCTCCTCAGTGGAGGGAGAATGACAAGGCATACCATTTAAAAACACAGTGACATCGAGTAGATTTTTTAGCATTCTTCATCTCAACCAAATGGTAGACACGGCTCCATCAGATTAAGTTAATCACTTTTCTCAAAAGAATAACATACAGTTATCATTGAGTAGGCAGCTAAAGGCAAAGCAGTGTTAGTTCATGGTACATGACTTGAATAGTCAGAATATATGCACACGTCTTAAATCAGAAAAACCTTAGGCAACATGGAACTTGCCAACTAAAAAGAATCAACACTATCAAAATTTACGCTGACTTGTGTTTCATTGTAGACACCAGGAGCACATGTTTTGTCCAGTTTTACACAGACACCAACTTTCTGTTAATTCATCAGGAAAAACAAATTTCTGCCTCTGTGACATGATTCATGCTTTACATACAGTAAATTTTATGTAATAATCCAACCTTTGGAGGATTAGGCTCATCTTTCACTGTTGCTATGGACGTTGAGGATGTGAGAGCCTGGTCATACTCCTCATCTACAGGCTCATCCTTCACTTTGACCAGAGGTGGTGAAGGGGATGTTTCAGTATTTGAATTCTCCTACAACAAAGGAAACAGAATAACAAACTATTTAGGATTCTCTGATGAAAATTTAAACAACCACCAACCAGCACTGGCATGAAACAGGTTTGAGTTTTACTAGTAAAAAGAAAAGAAAAAAAAATCCAATGCTCATTGTTAATATTTAATGACATCTAGCAGTAAATTTGCAGGCTATATTCAGTTTACCTACAGTAACTGCAAGTCAGAAAGGTCACAGAACTTTTTATACAGATTTTTATTATTAAGAGGGAAAAAATTCAAACCTACATGGCCCCTGTGTGAAAAAGTGATTGTGGCTGAATTACAACAATTCTGCAAAGATGAGTGGGAAAAATTCCTCCACAGTGCTGTAAAGGACTCATTCCCAGTTATTGTGAGCACTTGAGTGCAGTTGTTGCTGCTAAGGCTGGACCAACCAGTTACGTATCAGGTTTAAGGGGCAAGTACTTTTTCTCACAGGGCTGTGGAGGTCTGGATTTTTTCCCCTTTAATAATAACAAGCTTCATTTAAAAACTGCATTTTGTGTATACTTGTGTAATCCTTATCTAATATTTATATTTGCTTGATGATCTGAAACATTTACAGTGGTATGAAAGTTTGGGCACCCCTCAGAATTTCATTAGGTGTTTGGATCAGCAATTTCAATTTGATGTATCAAATAACTGATGGACATAGTAATATTTCAGCAGTAAAATGAGGTTTATTGGGTGAACACAAAATGTGCAATATGCATCAAAACAAAATTGTTCATCAGTTATTTGATATATCAAATTGAAATTGCTGATCCAAACACCTACTGATTTATAAAGTGAAAATGACAGAAATTCTCAGGGGTGCCTAAACTTTTTCATACCACTGAAAGTGTGACAAAAAATAATATATCTATGACTTGTAAGACTTACAAGACTTCTATGAATCTTTTGACCACCCATCATATTTGTTCAGAGTTTTAACAGTGACAGGTCCTGACGGAAGTGGTGAATCTACAATGCATGATAGCTAACATCATTTGTTGTTATTCTGATTGCCACAAAATACATATTGTGTGTTGCACTAATGCAGAGAATGAACAAATCAAACTTGGCTATAATGAGGACCTTTCATTACAGCTAGCGACAAAGGGTTCTCAGTTTCTTCTAATCTGCAGTGTCACCACTATATGCCATTAACCCATAAACAGAACTTCTTAAAAAAGAAAAAAGAAAAAAAAAAAGAGATATTTCACTATACGTGGCACTTTTCTTACTGAGACATGTTCTGCTACATGTACAAGTTGAAGAATATTCACTGGCACTCACAGTTTCTAGTTTTGGTAATGACAGCTCGACTACCTTCATCCCATTCACTATGGTCGCTGATGATGAGCTGCTCCCCCCTACGGAAACATTTGAATATAGTTGCAAAATAAATAACAATGCACAAATTAGAAAATAACAATGACAGAAAAGATTAATTTATCCACAATATTTCTAAACACCCAAGAGATGATCGGTTCTGTTGGACAAAGCTTTAATCATCTACAGATACTCCCTCCAACTCTGTGAAACATTGATAACACTGATCTAAGCAGAACTATACAAGTAACTGATTCATAATTTTGGTCATTTTTTTGTGCATCCTGTTGATTTTTTGATGGGAGAGTGCTAATTAGCGTTGGCTTTGTTCATTTTTTTTGTTCTTTTTTTCCTAACTGTAGAAAATAAAATAAAATAAAATGTGTCTGGGAGGAGGCCCCGGGGAAGGCCCAGGACACGCTGGAGGGACTGTGTCTCTCAGCTGGCCTGGGACCGCCTCGGGGTCCCCCCAGAGGAGCTGGATGATGTAGCCGGGAAGAGGGAAGTCTGGGATTCCCTGCTCAAGCTGCTGCCACCGCGACCCGACCCCACGGATAAGCGGTAGAAGATGGATGGATGGGTGTCTGGTGATAGTTTGAGCAGTTCCAGTTCTGCGCAGGATGAATCTGAAATTTCACAGTGCATTTTCCTTGATACCTTAGTCAGTCAACTTTTTGCAACCCTAATTGTAAGATATGATGATTTGATGCACTTGTTCCAGATAATAAAATAATCCAGTGTAAAGTGAACAAAGAGTATAAACAAAGTCAGCAGGGTGTATATTTTTAAATAGTGACCGAACATGAGTTTTGATGCGTTTTAGGGGCTGCTCTTTATTGAACTCAGTTGTAAACATATCAAATACTACTCTTGTTAATTACCTACCTCTGAATTGACTCACCTATGACAGCTGCCTCAGATGATGAGCTGGACTGTGTTGATTCTAAACCTGCTTTCACGTCCTCCGTCTGCTCGTCTTCTGTCAATGGAGGCAACACGGCTGGTTTCACATCATCTTCTTCGACAGAGTTACTGTCTTCTCCCACCAAGACTGTGAAGAAGGCATAACATGATAAATGAAGGATGCAACAGAGCTTTGGAGCAGAAATGTCCACACGGAACCACAATTTAAAGAAGCACGGTAGTCAACCAGGGAGAATAATTTTATTGTAGACTTAATCAGAAATCTTTATAAATCTTGGACCACATCAAAGACTACTCACGACAGCTTTTTAAAAACTACACTCATCCAAAAACAAAAGAAGTTATAAATAAGTGACGAAACTGCTGTAACATTGTCCATGTTTGTTTCTCTTCAGAATACTTCTTTTGATTACAGTGGCTGTCCTCTAAACACAAACCTGAAACCAGGCTTGTTTTACCTTGAAAAATCACACAAACTGGAAAATAGCTTGATGAACTAATAAAGGGTTAATAGATACAGCTGTAACATAAATCCCCCCTTTAGTCAGCTTGTAATCCAAAACACCATGTTGTTAACTTCCTCTTAAATGGTAAGGAATAAAACAGTAAATATGCATAACTAAGGGATTTTGATGTGTTTTTTTGTTTCAACATGAGTTCTGGTTTGCAAAACTACACTCACTCTGGCTGAAAACATTGTTCTACATACAAACTTGTTTTGTTTTACCTCTATTAGAGACAGTAGGTGATCCACCAGTGTCCATGTCCATCATACCGTCCTCTTCCTCCTCTTTCATCTGAGCTTCCTGCTCCATCTGATCCACCGTTCCAATGTCCATCATCTCATCGAGGTCATCAGCTGAAGAAACCGCCACTCTATGGCCAAATGAAAGGTTTTCCTTCTGTGTGTCCATGTTAGTGTTACTTTCTGTCTCTTCGCAAACAGAGGTCACATCTTCTTTTTTGCAGTCGTCTGTAGTGTCACTGTCACTCTCTACTTTACAATCAGAAATCAAATCCTCTTTTCTGTCCATACTCACATCTGGTCTTGCAGGACATCTATCAGAGCTATTGTCTTTTACTGGTACCTGTTCATCCTCTGATCCAAACTCTTCCTCAGTTTTCACATCCTCCTTGGGTTCAACATAATGTTCTATTTCTTTACTTTCTGTTGTTTTTTCATCAGAAGTAAACATATCTTCCTCCTTATGGTTGGATGGTGAAGACTGATGAGCCAGCTCTGTGTACGCCGACTGTCCTGTCTCCTCTCCTACCTGTTAAGAGTTAAAGCAAAAAAAAAAAAATTAAGTTTGCTCCTTCATTTTTCACTAATATCATAACTATGTTTTTTCCATATTCTGGTCTCACTGACTAGGTTTATAGCTCACCAAATGGGACAAACAGGGTAGCATGTTGAAGTGTGTCACCAGTAACTGTTCTGTATATTTAACTTACTGATGAAAAACCTGTGTAGTTTTTGTTTGTAATTTGCTATCGGGTTGTAACACTGTTACAACTAAACTCTTTGCCATTTCACATACCCAAGACATCCGAAATGACAGAAAAAGACTGGATGAAGTCTCTTTACACCTCTGTGGATTTTTAGTTACAGATTAGATAGGTTCAGCATTTGTCTCACAAACAATATTATGTGACTCATTAATTACACCTGTGCTTTATATGTGATGTCGGTGTTATTAACAAATCTGTCAATGTTTACCACAAAATATTCATTTATATATCTTTATATTATAACTATATCAACAAAGTCTTCACCTATAGAAAATAGGTAATTTTCATTCAGTTAAAGGCATTCAAAACGGTGTATCTGAGGCTGTATTTAATCCCTTTACTTGTTGAAATTAACTCTGCCGGTGGGTAAGTTTTATAACGCTACACCACCATGTTTAGGTAATTATGAGAGAACACTAAGTCCTAGAGACAAACTTAAAGTGTTGATTTGTAGCAGAGATGGTTGTGCTGTTGTCATTAATACTGTACTAATATAAAGAACTATTTAGTCCAAACCCCAACGTGTTATGTTAAATACCTCTCTCCCCTTTGTCTTTGTAGAATTAGATGGCTGTGTAAATGGTCATGCAGCTTAAACCACTACCACAAAAATCCTTTGAGCGTTTTAGTCATAGCTTTAGGGCAACTGTTATTAAACTGACTTTTGACTTGACTTTTTATCATAGTCCTCAAAGCCACATGATAAAGAGTTCTAAAGCATGTCTACAATAAAATGTTGGGACGAAATGCTTGTTAATCATCTGTTTACGTGTCCGAGCGTAAGCAAAACACCAGTCACTGCTGCTGCACATAAGTTTGTCTGAGTGATAAAAGAGTGTTTGAATAAGCTCTGAGCTGGATTCAGCCATGTTTATGTAGAGATCAGTTCACTCATTGCATGACCTGTAAACACAACTAGCCGACCATTAGCAAGGCTAACGCCTAGCTTCCACACACATACCCTGCCTGCATGTTAGCTCGCCAACGCCGCGTTCTAATCACACACACGAACATCTCACCGCTAAAGCAACCGACACTCTTGTGGTTCGTGTACAGACATTTTCTTGATGGAGGCTTATAAAGTGTGTATGCAGCTGTTACAGCGTGCAGAAATTACCGCGCCAGGGACTTCCACAGACGAGACTTGATTGGTGGCCAGGCGCTCGTGTCCATCGTCAGTTTCCGTAGTCGCCATGTTTGCTCCTGGATCCTAATCCCGATTTTGTGTGAATAAATGCGACTCCGTCTGCTTTAATGTACACTGACAGATGTAAATGCTTCTTATTGAGTCACTAACTAACGCTACATCCTTAGCATCCCAGCTTTGTGCAAAGCGTGACTTCTTTTGTTTATAATTTGGTCAATATCACATTTTGTTAGCTCACTACCGCCCCCTGTGGTTCATTTCTGCATAGACCCGTCTTCTCTATGTGGAAAAGGCAGGTCTTAATATTTTGTAAATTCCCCCATTTTGCTCTTTTTTTTGTCATTTATGCTTTATTGCACTGATGTCTTGGTAATTTTATTCAGACTGAGTTTTTGTAGACTGGCTTCCTGTCCGTTTTAAAATTGATTTTAAGATTTTACTGATTACTTTTAAAGATGGTATGAATTTCCCACAAAGGGATAAATAAAGTTTATTGTATTGCATGTATTGCATTGTGTAAAGCCTGTCTGGGTCTGGCTCCTACATACATATCTGAATTGTTAACACCTTGTGAACCAGCCCGTGATCATAGATCCTTGGGTGGGAACTTCATTGTCGTTCCAAAGTCGAGACTTAAATCTAAAGGTAAATGGTAAAGGCTTCGCAGTCACTTTGGAACAATCTAGATAAGGCAAGTGGAGTCAGTGACTTCTTTTAAACTTCTTCTTAAAACTCATTTTTATAGACTTACTTTTATGCAATTTTATTTTTTCCTTTCTTTTTAGTGGTTTTACCTTTGCTCTCTTTCTTTTACTGTGATGTGATGTGATGTTGTCTCTTTTTACTTTGTCTCCTTTGATTTGTTTTTATCTTCAGTTACCTCTCTCTACTCTCTATTCTTTTACATTTTTTACTCTCCCTCCATCCCCCTTCTTTCCCCTCTTTCCTATTATTGTATTTTGTACCTGTTTTTATTGCCTTATTGTTGCACTTGTGCTGTTGTTTGACCTATCGGTTGTTCTTTTCTGCTTCATATTGCTGCATTGAACCTTGTTTGTGCTTTATTGTCAAAGCACTTTGTAAAGTGCTGTTTTTAAAAGTGCAATATAAATAAAGTTATCATTATTATTATTATATTAATCATTTTGTTCATTTTTTTGGTTCAGTTGATTTATTAATTAATTAATTTTTGTTTGTTTTCTTGATTATTGTCTGAATTTTTATCCATTTAATTAATTATTTTTGTTAATTTCTTTGTTTTTCTTAAGGGTCTTGATCATTTTGTTTATTCTCTGTTTGTTATTTGTTTATTTACTGTTTGTTGTTTGTTTACTCATTTTTGTTCATTTTCTTGTTCACTCTAATCATTTGTTGATTATTTTCTTAAATTCCATTTGATTATTTTGTTCATTATTTCCATTGTATACTTCACATATCTTTTTATCTTTCACATACAAAAAGTAAAATTCATTTTAAAAATGCAATGATATGTGGCTTCACTTACCATGTACCTCAAACTTTAAAAGTTTTTGGGTCAGGTTCGGGTGCCAAGGATTTATCTTTTGGTTCTTGAGGTAAAACAGTTTGGAAAGTGTCATAAACTGACCAAAAACAGCCATGTTTCATTTTTACTCAACAAAAATGTCTTTCTCAAAACAAAGCACATAGATGTTTTCAGTATTAAATGCGTCATTTAAACTCTAAATGCCTAAATTATCACTGATGGAATGAACTTGTAAAGGATCAATAAAAAATTATAGTTCTGGTCAGGAGAGAAATTATAAAAGATTTGAAGCTTTGAACATGAAAAAAATGAATGTATACATTTTTATAATTTATTAATTTGTCATAGCTCTTTCTAGGGCAAGGAACCATTTTGGACGGTAATGGTACAGGCTTTTTTATATACTGGTGCTGTTTAAAACACAATAATGCATCAAAATCAGTGTTGTTATAAATTGGTGACATACACAAGACTGTGATGACTTCAACCCAAATAATCAACTTTGTTCTTTATTTTTGGAAAATATTTCAAATTTTGTTTTTTCAAGTTAAAATAGAAGGCTCTTTTGCAACAAAAATGGCTTAAAACTGTACAAAATATTAAAAAGATCAATCATTTTTCATAGTTCTTGTCAAAAGACAAGATGATGAAACATTTGAACCTTCGAAAGTGTAAAAAAGCATGAATTAATTACATTTTTATAGTAATTTTTTGGACTGGGGAACTGTTTTGGACACAATTGGTACAAGTGATGTATTTTGTAAATGGTGTCAGAGGCTTCAAGTCAAAATTGTGTGATTATATTAGATACAATATATTGAGTTAATTGAATCTAATATTGTATAATCGTTAACTCAGTACATTTAGGTTCAAATAAAGAACTCGTGTTTTATTTAGTGGGGATAAGTATTATGTCATAGTGATTTTAATGTAACATTTACCTATATAATGAGAAAGTATTTACTTAGCGTTGACATAATAAAAAACAATTATAATCCACGTACTCAGGTACACATAACTAACACAGTCCAGACTGTCTTTAATACATAAATGTAGTGTAATGTGGTGGTAAAACACCCACAGGAGAAGAATCTATTTTATTAGATTATTTTATTACTCATCATGTCATACAAATAGCAATTCTTTATTCCCTTTTTCTGCATGTGTAAAATCCTTTATTATTCCATTTTTCAGTGTTTTATTATTTATATTTTTGTGAACACACACACTTTATTACTGAACTGCTGCTTATCCTCCTTTGACTGAAAAAGTTCTTCAGTTAGTAAGAGAAACAGTTACAGTAAATGGTGAAAGTGTGGATAATATATAATATAAAATTATGCATTTATGCTTCTAAAAACGTAAAGCATAATATAAATGCCTGATTCAGTCAGAAAATGCATGTCTGGTATCTATAATTGTTCAAATGTGACATAATTCTGCCACCAATGATAAATGCAAACATATTTCCACATAATGTAATCAAATGAAGCGATTTTTAATGTCATTCATTTTCTTTATTTTTCAGCAAAGCCTCATGGATTTAATGTAAAAAGATCAGTTATATGGCCAAAAGTCTATGGACAGAAAAATATCAGCATCATCAAACCTATATGTGATTGTTAAATATTTCTTTTCAAAATCACAGATATGATGCTGCTGTAAACGTCTTCCATCTTTTGATGTCAGGCTTTTCACAAGACGTTTATATCTGCAAAGATGTTGTCCTTTTTGGCTGCAACAGTTGGACAGTGAAGCTGGAGCTGAAGCCTGGTCCGAAAAAGTCAAAACAACAACATTTCACAAAACACAACAAGGACAAGGGCTGAGTCTAGAGCTGGGTAATACGGCCAAAAGTGTCCAAATGTATTATTTTATTCAGGTTTCAGGGCTGATTTTTGGTCCTGAGTAAACAATGAATAATTGTCAAGGGCATGAGACATAAATGATACACAAAAGTACACATAAAAGATGCAAAAATATGAAAACAACCTATCATGACAAAATATCCAAGGTGCAAAAAATGAAAAAAAGACAAAAAAGATGTGAAAGATATATCACAACAAAAATAATGTAAATGACACAAACAGTAGAAATGACAAAACAAAACAACATTACACTTTAGATTAGGGAATACATATCAGCCATTTATTAGTTGTACGTATCCGTAGTGTATCAACCCTTTATTAGAGTCAGGGAACATCAATTTATTAATGAAACAGGCAAAAATAAATTATAATATAATATAATGAACACATTCTGAGTTACAAAGACTTAATTTGTACTTATTAGGACAATATTAAGATTTGTAGTACATTAAATTACCTTATGATTGGTGAATATATGTTCACTAACGTAAAGAGTTACCCAAAGTAAAAGACACAAAATTTTTTTAAAAACAACAAAAAACAGGCAAAAAAATCAAAGCAATGAGTAAAAATAAATAATACAATGCAGAAAATGAATAAAAATGAACAAAATTATTACAAAAATTATTATAAATGAACAGAATACTAAAAAAATTAACAAAAATTTTAAAAAAAACAAAGAAAATGAGCAAAATTTAACCACA
>JAQQAE010021250.1:0-10505 GCA_029823295.1 Pseudamia nigra | reverse complement strand
AAAAAATTAAAAATGTGACATTTTTGGATGGTGCGCCTTATAATCCGGTGCGCCTTATAGTGCGGAAAATACGGTAGGTATTGTAAGCCACTAGTAAGAAACTTAGGAGTGATTAATTTAAAAACCCATTTTAATTCCCTAGCTTTTAAATTGTATTGAGTTTTTGACACTGCTATTTTGTTTCCCTTATTTTATGGTATTTTTATGTTATTTTACACATATTTCAACTGGAAAGCACTTTGGTCAACCTTTATTGTTTTTAAATGTGCAGATAAGTACGTTTGATTGATGATAATTGCTCTCTTGTTTCAGCTGAGCCTCTGCCTGACGTTCCCTCTTCTCAGGAGAGGAGAACATATGACCCTATCATGGTCCAACAGCACCTGTCACTGTGGGACAGCCTGCACCTCGCTGACAAGGTAAATGCAAACAGCTGTCTGATGTGACAGCTATTTTTTAAATGTGCAAAGCAGAACATTCACATGATGGTGTGATACCTGGTGGACTTCAGACACGCGGAACATCTTCGTTATCACATCCTGATCCTGCTTTTCTGCCTTCACCTGTCTAGATTAGATCTGCTCACATTCTGTGTATACTCAACACAGATGTCTCACGGCTCACTTTGGTCATATATCAAGGTGTCAACAGACCTGCTTTTTTACAGAATCTGTCTCATATTTTCTACTGCACCCTACTATTACACATGAAAACACATGATCTGGTACCTTGTGTCATTATTATCCGTGTCCTTACCTCGTCTGAGTTGTGGTTAATGTGATAATATGTTTAACTGTTCATCCAGCCATACAGGTCAGAGATACCAGTGAACATGGAGAATCTCCCTGTCAACAATAACAATGGCCAGTCTTATGGTTACACATTGTATGAGACCATCATCAGCAGAGGAGGAACACTTCATTCCAGGAATAACATCAGAGACAGAGCTCTGGTGAGGACATGCTGATTGGCCTACGAATACATACAGTGCAAGAATAAAACCCATGGTGTAATATTGTTAATAATGTGCAAATTGTCAATTGTAATGTTTTGTAGGTATTTGTGGACAGACAGTATGTCGGTACTTTGGACTACAAGACTCATGAACTTCCACTCCCTGATGGAATGGTACTGAACCAGCTTTAGTCAACACGTTATTCTACTAGTAGCCTCCGGCTTCTTTTTATATATTAGTGTCAATTATATACCATTGAGTCAAAGTTAATATTTACAACACAAACACATGAGACATTGTTAAAATACATCATACAAATGAAAATTAATTAATTAATTAAAAGTATACGCATTTAAATGAGAAGTTATGCGATCTTCTCAATTTTTTTCAAAACAAAAATAAAAATATTTCCCTGAGTTTCTCAAAAAATGTTCTCATTAGTTGCTAAATTAACTTAAATCCACAGTTGTAGTGTAGTAAGATAAGATTCTAAATATCTTTGGCCACAAAAATAGATACTTTATGTTGAATTGTCCTAAAGTGATGACATTTTTTCTCTAAAATCATTTCTAAATAACACTTTTGTTTTGTGTGTTCAAACACCACAGCTTCAGAGGTCATTGTGTTTACTTGTGGAGAACTGTGGAAGAGTGAATTATGGAAAGGCTCTGGATGAACAACGCAAAGGTACATATATAAGAAGTGCTAACAGAAATATGACAACTCATCACATGTTGCTATTATAACTGATACAATAACTGATATAATAACTGCTACTGATCTGCTTGTTACAGTGTTTATTGTTTTGTCTCAAATAATGTCAGGTATTGTGGGAGACATTTTGTTGGATGATGCCCCTTTGAGAGGATTCACCATCTTCTGTTTAGAAATGAAGCCAGGTTTAATGAAAAGGTAATCATTTCTGTTTTTCTTCTTTGTCTACAATGCACTCCACCTTTTTTTTGTTCAGATCAGAATGTGATTTGCTCCACATGATTACAGTATGTCTTTTAAAATGCATGTTTGATGCTTTTTTAGATTAGCAAATTCAGGTCAGTGGAAACCTGGCTTCCAGTGCACTTCCATTCCAGGGTTTTTCCAGGCCAGACTGTATGTCGACGGTCCTCCGAGAGACACCTTCATCAAACTCCCTGTATGTACATATCACTTGGTGGTGTTTTAATGCAGAAGTAAGAAAACAGTCTGTCAGTTTATTGATCACACTGCATCCTCTTACAGGGTTGGGGCAAAGGAGCCGTGTTTGTCAATAACCAGAACCTTGGACGCTATTGGTTTATTGGTCCTCAGCATTTTCTTTACCTCCCCGGGCCTTGGCTCAGAACTGGGGAGAATCAGGTATATTAATTAGTATTGCCTCATGAAAGGTGTATGTTAGTTGTTATACATGATGTTTAAATGTATACATTGTATTGTATTGTATTGTATTTATTTTTTAAATGGGACAATTCATATTAATGAACATTTACATGTAAATATGAGAGATTATAGCCATAGGGCTAATTTCCATCTCTAGGTAAAAACAGTACATATTTTATACGCAGCAAAGCATCATAACTAATGTTACAGTTCTCATTAACATGTACCATTAATACTATTTCACGTACCCCTTAACATTATTACATATATCGCATACATATTTATGATTTTTTCTTGATGTGCACATGAGAGCTTGTACGTGTTTTAGTTAACTTAAGTTAAATTAAGTTAAGTTAAGTTAGTTTATTTAATAGGGACCATGCACAAATCATTAATCTCATCAGACAAAAGATGCAGTGTACTGTACCAGTTTAAGCTGACCAATTGCCATCTACAGTCCCTGAGTAGGTGAACACAATATAAAAGAATTCAAATTCATGCAGTATAAACACATATTCCAAACAACTGATCAACACAATCTTAAAAGAAGGTGATATGAATATCAACCTATTTGTCGAATAATGTGTTACATGTATTGCTTTATATTCTCTTTCAGATTATTGTTTTCGAGGAGCAAAAAGCAGACGGCAGAATTGTCTTCGCTGAAAACCCTGACCATGGGAAGACAATTGATGTCTATAAACTTCCTTTTTGCACACTGCTTTGAAACTAGTCTTCACATCTTTTGTTTGAAATTCTACAGCGTGCAATACTTTTGTTAATTTTTAACTCTCGGTTCCTCAAAAGATTCAGTGACCTACAATGCAAATGATACTGTCACCTAATGACTTTTCTTTGTCATCACTTTACAAAACCGCAGCAACATATTCTGTTGTGACTTGCATTCTTATTATAGGATGAACTTTGTTGTGTTATGAAATTTGGTGTTTGAACCCCTGATCCCGCAGACGCTTCTCATTGGTCAAGGGGCTTGTCCTTCACCCTAGCAACGCTCTGATTTCAACAAAAGAACCTCTCACCCACACAGCTGCATCAGTGGCTCACAACAAAGACATGCCGGAAACCAAACGTTCTAGCCCTTCACAATAAAGGCCAAGTACTTATGATTACAAGTAGATCGGTGGTAAAATGCATTGACTTTATGTTCATTCTTAAAATATGAGAATGTATATCTGCGTATAATATGAACACATACCTTTGCTTTAGAAAATGTAAAGTACAAATACACGTTGTGAGAGGTTTCATTGTATTGTGCAGGTGTATTTTGAACATCTCCACCGGAAAACTGACATGTTTTTAACGTTGACTTTGCGTGTAAATCTATCCGCTCAGGTTCCTGTGCGGCAGCAATAGCGGAAAAGAGAGCCTGGACATTTGAACCTGCAGAAGAGTCACTTGTACGTCCTTCAGATCTTTTTGTCAGTAACTTTATATCCGTTAATTTCTCAGTCTCTGTGGCTTAAAATGGCACACTTGAAATGAGTTGAGTCGTGGTAGCAGCTTCAGAGTGTCCTGACCTAGCGAAAAGCACTGAGCTCCTGAACTGAACGAGGGTGACAGGCTTTAAATGTTAAGTTTGAGTGTTTACGAATAAAGGTGTGTTTCGTCATCCATCCATGGAGCCGTTTGGAGACACAACAGCCCTGCTCGGATGCTCTGCTGCTGCTGGAGCCCTATGTGGGCTGGTGTTTGCAGCCTACAAACTTGGCTTAATCTATCAGCTGTTTCACAAGGTAGGCATTTCACCACTACTTTAAATAATTGGTTCTCAGGTAAAGTGCATTTTCTGTTGCCACTTTAAGAAATCCACCTGTATTCTGTAATTCGAGACAGGTGAAAGGTAAGCAGGGCTGATGTCATGCACACTTTGACCAGCCTCGTGGTTGTGTCACAACGGTGATCATCATCACAGCCTGGCTGTTCATAGGACCTGTGGGCTTCCACAGAGTCCAGATGCACATCACTGTGTCAAGGCTAAACACCCACAGAAATCAGAACGGTTTGGTGTGACCTGTTGAGGATCAGCAGGATAATTATTATGCGTGACAGGGTTTTTGTTCAACTTTACTAAGAAGCCAGTGTGACTACAACAGGGTGTCAAAACACCAACTGTAGTGACAGTGCTATTTTTACATCACAATAAATATTATCAGTGTGACTCACGCTTTTCTTTTGTCTTCAGTGTTTTACTTTGTCCACATTGTGTGCAGGCTTTCTCAGCATTAAATCAAAAATAAAGATAACTGAGTATGTCTATGATGAACTGTGGTTTCTTCATCTTAAGTTTAACTTAGAAATGTTAAGCTTGTAAACTGGAAGGAAATATTTTTTGACATCTACAATAATATGGCTTGAACCGAAATGTTTGGTTATTTCACTCAGCCCAAGTACTCACCCTCGACTTACTGTTTCTGTCAACTTACCACAGACTGAGACAAAAAGCCCTCGGCATGGTGGTGAGAGTGTGGCTGAAGTGCTCCGTGCCCATGGAATCAAGTATGTTTTCACTCTTGTTGGTGGACACATCTCACCTATCCTGGTGGCCTGCGAGAAACTAGGCATCCGTATCGTGGACACAAGACATGAAGCGACAGCTGTTTTTGCTGCAGATGCCGTAGCAAGGCTGTCAGGTACCGATTTATTTCAGTACACAAACCCAGATGATGAAACTAAAGTCTATTTTGAGCTCATATTATGTGCTGTAACTTGCCTATGGTGTGTCCAGGTAAAGGAATTTTTGATAGACAAACATAGGTGTAACTTGGAACTTCAGTAATGTTCATAATGTGTTAGTGGTCTGAATTTAGCTGCAGGAACAGTTTTGGACTATTTTAGTCTTTTCATTTAGACGTTAATATTTAGATGCTATTTATTAGTCCCATGATGTTCCCCCAGGCACTGTTGGTGTAGCAGCAGTGACTGCTGGTCCAGGGTTAACTAACACTGTGACAGCAGTGAAGAATGCTCAGATGGCTGAATCTCCCTTACTGCTCTTGGGAGGGGCTGCTGGTACACTTCTTCAGGTGAGAGTTAACTATGGGTTTACAATTAGAGGAAATATGACAGGTATGTACATACCTTTTGTAAATGATTTTTGTTGCTATCAGATAAAATGTGTACTTCAACTTGGTGCCTTTTTATCGAAAGCAATCTTATCTTCAGTGTTTATCCATGCTGTGAACTATGTTTGACACAGGGTAGGGGAGCACTACAAGACATCGACCAGATGTCTCTCTTCAAGCCATTGTGTAAGTTCTGTGCTTCCATCAGGACGATCAGGGAGATCGTACCTACTGTCAGAAAGGCCTTGGCAATCGCTCAGTCTGGAACTCCTGGTCCTGTTTTCATAGAGTTTCCCATTGACACGCTGTACCCCTTCCATTTGGTGTCCAAAGAGTTTGGTGTAAAGAATCCGCCTAAAGGTCTCATGGGAAAAATCGTCTCATGGTATGCATCATTATGTGTTGTATATATCATGACATTAAAAACTAAAATAAACTCTTAATTAGATATATGATA
Source organism: Pseudamia nigra (assembly GCA_029823295.1). NCBI lineage: Eukaryota > Metazoa > Chordata > Actinopteri > Kurtiformes > Apogonidae > Pseudamia > Pseudamia nigra. The sequence goes on along the minus strand of JAQQAE010021250.1, from coordinate 4,633 downwards.
TTAAGAGATGAAAATAGAAATATACAAGCATCACTATAATGCTACTCTCCCTAATTTTTTGCAACTATCAGCTGACAATGAATTATTATTATTATTATTATTATTCATCACTCGTCAAATGGTTTGATTTTTTTTTTTTTTTTTTTTACTTCTTGTAAGGTACCTAAATAACCACCTCATGAACTTGTTTGCTGGTGCATGGGAGATCAGAGACGTGTCTCCACTTCCTGTTGACATTCCACATGTAACAAATGATCAGGTAAGGCTGGTTTAATGATTTAATCGGGAGTATTTTTGTACCTGCCAAAAAAAATACCAGAGATGTCAGATATCATCCGAATATGGAAAATAATTGTAACTAATTCAAGTTTGTTTCGAAACAAAAATTAGGTTCAAAAATGCATAGAGCTTGTGAGTCGGGCCAAGAAACCCGTTATTCTGCTGGGAAGTCAAGTAACGCTGCCTCCAATGCCAGTTGATGACATAAGGTAAAGGACAATGAATGCAATGCTTCAAACACTTTAACTTTTCTGTTGTGTTTTGATGTTGGCTTTATAAATGCTCATTTTTCATAAATACATGTCTATTACAGGAAGGCACTGGAGGATCTGGGCATCCCTTGTTTCCTTGGAGGCATGTCCCGTGGCATGCTGGGAAAAGACAGCCCCATCCATATCAGACAGAATAGACGAGACGCTCTGAAGGAGGCTGACTTGGTTCTCTTAGCAGGTCTGGCAAACAGTCCGCTTCACAAACAATATCAACGATCTGGCAACATATTATTTCTTAATGTAGTATAGATATTAAGAAATGCTTAATTTAAGTATTTATAGTATGGAAATTGTTCCAGTTCTCAGCATTACTGTGTTCGATGAAAGATAATTTATAATTGTGTGTTTTGTTTGCAGGCACAGTGTGCGATTTTCGGCTAAGCTATGGTAGAGTCCTGAACAGACGCAGTAAAATTATTGCAGTCAACAGAGATAAGACACAGTTGCTGAAAAACTCTGATATGTTCTGGAAACCAACTGTAGCAATCCAAGGTATGTTGCCCAGCTTTATCATTTCAGTAGGCATGTGCCATTTCACAACAGAAGTTCAGTCAGAAAGGGTCAGGAATACTCAACCAGTAGCAAATGGAGAATTCCATAGAGCTGTTGGTGTTATGCAGTGCTATGAAAATGTATTTTCCCCCTTCCTGATTCCTTATTTTTAGTATATTTGTCATTCTTTAATGTTTAGGTCATCATATGACTTTTAAGATTAGACAAAGATAAGAGACGTAAATAAAAAATACAGTTTGTAAATGACGATTTCATTTATCAAAGGAAAAGAGCTATCCAAACATATTTGCGGCTGGTATTTTTTGGTTCTTGTCCTGTTGCATGACCCAAGTGCACTTGAGCTTGATGGCCAAACCGATGGCCAGACATCCTCCTTTAGAATGTTCTGGTAAAGAGAAGAATTCATGGTTCAATCAGTTACCACAAATCTTGCAGGTCCTGAAGCAACAAAGCATCCCCAGACCATCACATTACCATCACCATGTTTGACCATTGGTAGAATGTTCTTTTTGTGAAATGCTGTTTTAGTTTCACGCCAGATGTAACGGGATGCACAACTTTCAAAAATCCAACATTTACCTTCTCCGTCCACGGAATATTTTCCAAATGTCTTGGGGATCATCAAGATGATTTTCTGCAGATGTGAGATGAGCCTTTGTGTTCTTTTTGGACAGCAGCGGTTTTCATCTTGGAACGCCATAGATGCCAATCTCTTTCTTATTATTGAATCACTGACCTGACCTTTTTTGACCTCCTGAATGAGTACCATATTTTTCTGATTAAAAGTTACGTTTTTTTTGCATAGTCTGGCGAAGGGAGCGACAAATACATCGGAGCGACTTATATTTTGAATAAATTTGACTATAGGGTGCTTGTCTCACTGACAGCCGCTAGAGGAGATGAGCTGCAGTGCAGCTCAGGCGCACGCCTGAGCACCGAACAGATGCGACCTGTTCTGCAGAGCAACTAATACACGTTTTTTTTCTTCGTTATGCATTTTTTGGCTCGTGCGAGTAACATACCAGAGTGACTTTTCACCCGGAAAATACGGTAATCCGTGTTCTCTTGGTAAACTGGCCACTCCTCAGAATGTTCAGCATTGTTTCCAGTTTTCTTTGTTTGTGGATGGTGACTCATGTTGGTTTAGTAGAGTGTCAAAGTCTAAGAAATGGCTTGCATAACCCTTTCTAGATTAACATGTATCACTGAGTTTGTTTGTCATCTGTTTAATTTCTTTAAATAGTAGCTTGTGTTTATACTTCACTTTGTCCGACTGGTTGTATTTAAGTGACCTCTTAATCCAACAGGTCTTGCAGTAATCGGACTTGACTCTGGCTAGTTAAATTGAACACAGCTTTCAAAAAAGCGTATGGTTAATCACAGTTAATTCATGATTTAACACAAGGAGCCCAAATGTGTTTTCACACAGGGCCAGTTAGGTATGGATATTTTTTCCTTTCTCTAAATAAAATAATCATTAAAAACTGCACTTTGTATATTATTAAAATTTATTTGTTGAGCTGAAACACTTAAGTCTGATAAATATGCATAAATATAAGAAATTAGGAAGGGGGCAAACACTTTTTCACAGCACTGTAACTAGAGTATATATTAATTCTAAACTGGGGGTGAAAAATGTATTTTGTGTGGTCAGAGCAGCTTTGACCTTCATCTTTCACTCTACATAGACATGTGTGCCAAATTTGAAAATAAAAATCCCTTAGGGTGTTTCTGAGATATTGTGTCCATTAGAGTGAAACTGCCCGTCATGGTTGTCATCATGGTTGTGTGACATCTTTATAATTTCTGTATTATTTTAAGTAATTGGTAAAGAAATGTAATTTGTGTGGTTACTGTATCCTTGACCTTTGTCTCGTCCACAAAAATGTTATCAGATCATCCATAAATTCCTGAGAACTGTTGTGCCAAATTTTGAAAAAAAATCTGACCTGCTGTTTATGAGAGATTTCATTTGAATTAAACTGACAAACCTTCTCTCAGACATGCATGGACATGTTGATAAAAGTTACTATTTTGTGTCCATTAGGTGATGCTGGTTCATTTTTAGTGTGTCTTTCCAAAGGCCTGAAAGGCCATCGATGTCCTGAAGAATGGCCACAATGCCTCAAAGCAGGAGACGCAACCAAGGAAAAAGCAAACAGGCATGAAGATATGGTCTTTTTGAATAATTATGCAAATAGCTGTATATTTTCAACAGTTAGCATGACGGTAAATCTTGTTCCTTCTCATCACCTTTTCCACTCTAGGTCTAAAGCTGATGAGAAGACTGAACACCATTTAAATCCCTTGAAAGTCCTTCATTGTGTAGATGAGCTGATGACAGAGGACAGCATTATTGTAGCAGATGGAGGTGATTTTGTTGGAAGTGCTGCTTACATAATGAGACCTAGAGGACCTCTGCGCTGGCTTGATCCAGGTAGTGCAAATAAACAATTTGTGAGCAAGTGAAATTTTTTAAAAAGTGTTATTCAGTTCATCATGCCACGCTTGTTAACATTGCTATGTTTATCAGTGTATTCTGAGGTTATTCTCTGTTTACAGTCGTGTTGCAATGATCTTGCAATTTTGTCCTTACAGGAGCTTTTGGGACTTTAGGCGTGGGAGGAGGATTTGCTCTAGGGGCAAAACTGTGCCGTCCTGAATCTGAGGTATATGAATGCAAAAGTCTCTGAAAGAACTTTATCATTCATTAAGTTTTTTTGTCTTCATCAGTAAAATTCTACTTGGTGTTTTGCAGGTGTGGATAATCTATGGTGACGGCTCATTAGGATACAGTGTTGCAGAGTTTGACACATTCTCTAGATTCAAGGTAAAACCCTTGAAGTACCTACAGTACTGTGTTCTGTGCTTTGAATTGATTTCACTGGACTCTTTGTGACCTGTATCAAGAGGCTCTTTCATCTACCAAATATAGACTTATCATTTCACCTCCAATACATCAGCTTTTAGGAGAAGCTAAATGGGCATTTACGGTTTTGTAAAATTTTATCAAAGGGTAAACAGTAAATCTTTCATCTTTATGTAGCAATAATTTAATGACTGTTTGTAGACATCCTAGAATTCCACATGTCACTCTTTTTCTCTTAGACACCAGTTATTGCTCTTGTGGGAAATGATGCATGTTGGAGTCAAATCTCTCGAGAACAGGTTCCCATACTTGGTAGCAACGTGGCATGTGGTCTGGAATTTACAGGTACATTTCCTTCACATAATGTATTGTTATTGCTATGAGAATTTGTAAAATTGAATATTGTGAATAGAACTGATGTTATATTTATGCATGGGGTATGAGCAGCTGCTAACTGTCCTTCCATCCATTTTCTACCCCTTAATTCTCACGTGGGTGGGGGGTACGCACACCCTGGATGAGTCGCCAGTTCATTGCAGGGCTGACATATAGAGACAGACAACCATTCACACTCACAGTCACACCTACGTATGGACAACTTGGAGTGACCACTTCACCTAACCCCTAGTGCAGGGGTGGCCAACCCCAGTCCTCAAGAGCCACTGCCCTGCTTGTTTTGCAGCTGTCTCTGCCCTACCCA
>JAQQAE010021249.1:0-10505 GCA_029823295.1 Pseudamia nigra | reverse complement strand
GACCAGCACCATTTGTCTGAACCTCTGTCCATTTAGGTGAGTCATGTTGAAGGGTATGAATACTTATGCAGTCACTTCTTTATTAATTGACATTACTTTGTAGAAATATGTTTTCAGTTTGACATTAAAGAGTTGTTTTTGTAAATTATTGTCAAACAAGGCAAATTATATTGACCATGATTGATTTTATACTGCAATAAAAAGTGAAAAAAATCCAAGGGGTATGAATATTTTTGCAAGCCACTGTACATGTTCAACCCTTGAGAGAATGTGGGCAAAAGTATCCCAGACATGGAGTGTGAAAAATGCTCAGAACCATGAAAAACTCCATTTCAAAGCATTTTGAAAAGGTCTATGTAACCTGCAGGCAGCTAAATGTCATAAGGTTATATGTTCTAATAATTATTCCTGTTCCTGTAGGTGGACAGTCATATGAAGAGGCAGCAGCTTACATCCAGTGTCAGTTTGAGGACTTGAATAAGCGAAAAGACACTAAGGAGATCTACACCCACTTCACTTGTGCCACAGACACCAAGAACGTGCAGTTTGTGTTTGATGCCGTTACTGATGTCATCATCAAGTTCAACCTGAGGGAGATCGGGCTCTACTAAAGCCTCAGGTCGTGTGGGTAAGACAGAAAGGTTTGTTCAGGTGTAATCAGATGTATTCACAACACAAACTGACATGATCTTTTTGAGGTTAGAAGATGTTGTAGTTCTTGAACTAATTCCATTCAGGATTCATGGAAGTTTGATGCCTAAAGTGAACTGCATGTGGATGATTTACTTTTTTATGATTTTGTTGGAATTTTATGTTTCTTATTGTGTATTGTTGTTGTTTTTATTTTAGCATTTGGTTGTAAAGCACTTTGTGGTTTTTATCTTGAAAGGTGCTATATAAATAAAACTTTACTTACTTACTTTTCTCTCTGCCCTTTGGAGAGGCACCCAGCACATCTACTCTCTCTCTGTCCACAACTGTTTCGCACAGTGTACTATAACAGAGAATCCACTATACTGTGCACTGTATTTTACTACAAACACAAGTGAATCCAGTGCATACTGTGTGTGAGTACACGATGGGAATGATCATACATCCTGACCCGTCTATTTCAGTCAATAATGAGCAGGAATACTGAATTTTTAAAATAACTGGCATTTTCAGATGATTAAACGTCATTTCAACAATTTGAAATATTTGTGTATGGTAATGGAACATGCATGTTAATTATTAGCAACCAAAAGTATTCATAGTCTTTTCCTCTTTTTCTTGTAGGTGTCAGAGGTCACCAGGGCTGGTTTGTTGTGTCTGCAGAGAACGGTGTGGAAAGTAGGAATTAAGGACTGAACCAGTGGCCGTGCAGCAGTTTGAGGACTTGCTACTACCAGTACTTTGATCTCAAAGATTCTTCAATGCACATCATACTGGGAAGAGGTAAAATAGTGTTACATGGTCTGTGAGTTCAGCTGGAGTCCAGTCATATTTAAGACATTTGCATAATTTAATGGCTGGCAGGTAAAGCCCCTCAGCTGATGTAATTTGTCACATGCACATGAACAAATTGCTCTTTTATTGAATCCTTTTCACAGTTATTGTGTAAATTACATTCACTTTTTGTATTTTTCTCCTCTTAGCTGTAAGTCTGTATCATGTTGCTATTGAATACAGTATTTGCATTTATTGTATTTTCTTCTTATTTTTGAGCTGCAGAAATGTAGTTTTTCCACCTTTTGAACGTGTGAATTCCTTAATTTATGTACAGGAAGCGTTTTGTGTCTGCAGGTTTAATGTATATAACATTACTTTAACTTAGTACCAACACAAGTGTCTATGTAATTATTCTAAATTTAATTAGACCACATTGTACTGAGCAATATTTTTATACTTGAGACACATTACTGCAAACCAGTTCTGAAGGGAGATCTTTTTTTAATCTTCTGTAGAGTTATTGTTATTTCCACTCAGCAGAAACAAATATTGCTGTTTATTTTAATCCTATGGATATTTGTGAAAAATATAAACACACCAGACATGATGAAGTGCAGTAGTAGTCATCATTTTGTGCTGTTACTTTGTCTGTTTTTGGTTCTTTGACAGCATATTTTGAGTCAGATCAGTCTTATCCTCTACAGTTTGTCACCTTCCTTCTATATTTGTCTTATTCACTTAAGTTTTCTGTAGCTGTATTGATTCATTTTAGCATAATTAAATGATGGCACAAAGTTGTGTTTCTCTTCTTTTTGGTGTATAAAGTACAGAGAAAATCACTTCCATGGAACAAAAATTTGAGCATTTGTCACTTACAACAGGTACAGAAATATCTATAAAAATCACTAAAAACAATTTAAAGTGTAACAAACCACATTATCAATATCATTATTAATATAAGTGATATCCCCGTCACACCAGAGGCAGAATGAGCCGGAATGCCTTTGGAATGAAACATCTTTGACCATTCCTGCAGATTGGGAGTGCATTCTAAAAATTCTAGCTGCAATCTGAGTGTATTTCAAATAATTGAGGTCATTCTTGTGGCTTGCCCGAATGTGCAGAATTATTGAACAGCATTCGAAGTGTAATCTAGATGCACTATGGTTGCATTTTAAACATTCTTATGGTATTCCAACAGTATTCATCTGATTGCATTCAAGAGAGAAGCAAAATCGTAAGCAACTTCAGATCCTGCCAGAATATCCCAAAAGTGCCTCAAATGAGCGGGAATGCCTTCTAAATACTGTGACTGCATTCTAACAACATTCTCAATATCACTATTGTGTTTCAACTCCATTCGAGCTGCATTTGAGAGCTAAGTCACTTGAAATGTGCAGGAATAATTCGAAGCACGTTAGAAGTATTCTAATGTAGTATTGCAATGGCATTCTTACAAATTTCTGAATTTAGCGTGATTTTCTTCAGTCCGGCTGGTTCTGCTTGAATCCTGCGGGGTTCTGGTTAAGAGTGACGAGGGCTTTAGTATTAGACATAAAGATTCAGTTATAACTGGTGACTGGAAGCAGCAATGAGATTTTATAATCACAGGCACCTGGACATCTTGAAAGTGAGTGAAATGGAAAAAATATATTTTTTTGCGAAAGACAGTTTTGGTTCTCAGGGTGCACAAAATACATATAATGCAATGGAACTTGAAAGTTTGTGACCTTTTATAATCAGAAGGTCTGATTATAAGTCTAAAAATAGATAAAGAGAACGCAATTGAACAAATGAAACAAAAATTTTATAGCTGGTCATTCATTTTTTGAGGAAAATGATCCAATACTATACATTTATAAGTGGCAAAAATGTGTAAACATTGGATGTCAGTACTTTATTTGACAGCCTCATGCAGCAATGACATTTTAGCTCATTCCTCCAAAGAGAACAGCTTCCACTCTGAGATGTTGGTGTTTTTTTCTCATAAATTTGTCACTTCTGGTACTTACAGAACATTTCACTTGGTTTATAGTCTGGACTTGACTTGGCCATTTCAGAACATTAACTTTATTCTTCTTTAAACATTATTTGGCAGAACAACTTGTTTGCTTAGGATTACTATCTTGCTGCATGAACCCATGGTCTCTTGAGACTCAGTTTATGGACACATCTTGACATTTTCTATTATAACTCACAGGTATTATTCAGAATTTACTGTACCACGCTGTCCTGGCCCAGATGCAGCCAAACAGAGCCAAACCAAGATACTGCCACCATCGTGTCTCGCAGAATAGATAATGCTTTCATGTGTGGTTGCATGCCATCCATAACCAGATTACTCTACTTTCTATTCCAGACGATGATCCAGATCACTTCCAGAATCTTAACTGATTGGTCTTTGTGCCTTTTCTAACCGCTCCTAAAATTTCATCCAAATCCATTCATAAAGGTTTGATTTACATTGTGAAAAAATAAAACGTAACCTCCTTGGCAGAGGTAATAAATTAAAAAAAAAACACAAAATTATCAGCAAATGTCAAATGATACGGGAGGATGAGGTAGCCCAGTTCAGAAGCGACAGAGCTGCAATGTTCAGAAAGGCATTGTACAGTACAGTACATCCAAATTTTCCTGAATTTTTTTGTTCATTCCGGTTCATTATATAGTTCATTTTTGTTCATTGTCACAACTTGGCTCAAGAGTGTGACAAATAGCGGAAGGCCACACATATTCTAACGATTGAAGTGAAATGTTTATTGTAGTTAACAAAAAACATGATAAGTGATAGCAGTAAATCAGTGTGTCAGCAAATGTCTGTGTGCCTGGACCAGGTCTGAATGAGAGCAGGATGATGTACCAGGGTCAGAGAGAGAGTGAGGGAATGAGACAGCCATGCTCTGTAACCTCCTAAGCCCAGCCTGCTCAGGTGTGTCACATCACTGATGCCACACCTCCACCTCTCAGCCGCCCGAAAAAAATGGAGAAGCGGAGACAACAGCCAGACCAAATAAGGCCATCTCTGGGGCCATCTCATCATCGACTTAGTATCTATGTCCAAAAATGTGGAACAGCTCCGAGATGAGAATGTTTCCTATAGATTTGTAATAAGATGTCCAAGTTCCCATAGGTGCAACAGCCCTGTGTTTCATTTTTTAATTTGAAAGGGCACAACAGACCTTCTTGATACCTTTTAATATATTACTTTTTCACTGGCTAAATCTTATGCCAAGGTGGAGATGACTCGCAAAAGAAAATTTCATCTGAAACACACAGAAATTAATCTTATAAAGGCTTTACTAATGAGAGGGATGGAAGCTCCAGTCTAATGATGTAACTCCTGTAACTCCAGACAGTGTTTACACGACTTGGTTTGTCCATTTCCTCACCATCATGAATCTGTTTCCATGCAATCTCAAATCTCTCAGATTAATTACTGCTTTAATTTGTTCTGGATTCTCACTGGCTTTATTGTTAATGAACTTCCATATGCCGTTATTTCCCCTCTGACTTAAACAGGGATCTTATATAAGCACATCATTGTCCCCAGCATGAATAGTTTATAAAACTGTCCTCAAATTGGATACGCTTTATTCAGTGGAAAATCGACTCATGACTCGGCAGCACAAACACAAAGACACGTTAAGATAATGCATCTTTATTTCATGCCTCTACATTTCATAAGAAAGGACAAACTTAGCAGATTTTCATTCCCTTTTTATAATAAAGGATCACCCCTCTAGTCTTTTATATAGATTTATGAATTATTTATCTTTCAAAATATAATCATTTTATCTACTCTTATGTACAAAGATTTTCTACCATGTTTGACCTTCATCACATTAAAAAGTTAAGTGAATGGAATACATTAACACTATTTAAATTAGATACATGTAAAATTTGGTTTGTAATCTGGATATGCTGCAAGCACTGGGAATATCTGTGATATTTGCACAGTATCTTTTCACAGTTTAAAATATCAAGACCACAGAGACTACTGTACTCAAAACCAAAAACAAGAATGCAACATTGCTAAAAATATTACCCCCCCCCCAAAAGTTTGATTGCTTTTATTTTACTTATTTTACAGATATGTTTTAATAGTAAATATTACTCACACCAAAGTATTAAAAGGAAGTGGTGAGGGTCGAGTGAGCAACTATTTCTTCTTCATACAAGCGGCGTGAAGATGTATGTCCACAGTAACAATATGGTGACATTACAGTTGGCTGGATGTCTGTGAAGATTCTCAGTCAGGTCATAGTATCCAAGGCGTGTGGTTTTTCCTTCTGTCGACTGGGCTGGAAATTTGGTTTGAACACATTTCGCTACCTATCCAGGAAGCTTCTTCAGTTCTGAACTGAAGAAACCAAATTTCCAGTCCAGTCGACAGTTGGCTGGATGTTCACTGTGTTTTAGGGATGTGCTGTTTGAAAATGGTGATGTGCGTTCAAGGACCAGGACTTGGCATGGAAATGGTGGCATGAACTCAAAAACACTGAGGATCATCTTGGGTGCTGTCAGTACACTTCTTAGTTAATGCCAATATGTGAGGGGTTAAGGTAGGACAGGAAGTTCTGCAAAGGAGGAAGGAAATATGGATTTAGTCATACGTAAATCTCAGAGCTGCGTTCATAGCTATAGTGACATATAGGGATGAGCAATGAACAGAATATACAGAAAAAAATCATGTCTTAAACCTGCAGCATGACACTCAGTGTGATTAACATTTAATTTAAATACCATCAATAAGTGTCTTCATTAAAGGTTATTTATTAGGAACATATTATAGAGTGACTGGTCAGAGATTTAATTTTTGGGCTGCTGGGTTTTACAACAGGAGTTTACATGAATGTGATTGTGTTGGAGCCAGAAGTCACCATATTTGGAGAAAAGGGCAGGGCTATGGGAGGATGAGAAGTTATCCATGTGCCAGTGCTAAATACAAAATTGCTGACAAGATAAATTTTGAAATATATGCATAAGAAAATTATTTCACAGTTTTACTAGTGGACTTGAATTTGCAAACTACATGCTGTTTGTCAGAACAAAAATATATCTTATTCTTTAAACTCTCTGAAGCTCTGAAGGCCCAATTCAGCAAGCTGCAAGTAAAAGATGAACCATCAAAACATTTAAGCAGATTTAGACCACAATAACTCCTGGACAGAAATTTGTGGACCTAGTATTTGTGGAGATTTTTTGTTTATATTTGTTCTTCTTGGTCTTTGGCTTCATGACACAATGAAATGGAACTGATCCCTCATTAACGTTATTAAGATCATATGTGCTGTGTCAAAATGCACTGCATAGTGGAGCGACAGTCCTTACCCCATGTTGCAAATAAACTGACTCTGTATAAACTGACAACAGGTGTCTGATTCAGTTAAAACAGTGGTACAAGTGGAAACTGTTGAGTAAACTATATCATAGATTAAATAAAGGTGAGTAGAGCAAAATAAGAAAGATATTGATTTAAAGTACAGTAACTGCATTTCAAAAGCTTTTTATCATTTTTGTTTCCTTATTGTTTGTTGTCTTAATTATTTTGTCCAATTTGTACACCACTATATGTACCTTGGTTCACTGCATTCTGTTCATAATTTGCTTATGTTGGTTATATTTGTCCTGTTATTTTTTGTTCATTTTGTTGTTATTTTGCTTTGTTTCTTGATTACTATGCTCATTTTATTAATTTTTGGCTATTCTTTTATTGCTTTTTTAAATTTCCAGATTACTTTATTTATTTTTGTTCTTTTTTGGTGAATTTCTGGATTATTTTGGACACTTATATTCCACTTTGGCATTGATTTAGTTCATTGTTTTAAAATAATTTTGTTCATTTTTTTACTCTTTTGTTTATTTTGTTGCAAAATATTCACATTATCTTTCACATAAATATAATAGAAACATAAAAACACATTTGGGTTCCAACAAGACAATAATCTTCCTTTTTGAGTGTTCAATTAGTCCACTTTAACCTGCAGGAGTTTGTGTAACATGTTTCACTGATACTGTAAATTCAGCATTTTTTATGGCTTTGGATTACAACACAAGATGGATCCCACTTCAGAAACTATATATCAATAAAGTTTTTGTTTTGTTACATAACCCACAATGTTTAATATATGCCAGATTTGTACAAAGGGAATTTGTTCAGCTTTACAATGTCCTGACTAAGACATTTAATTACACATGGCTTCATTCTCATCATCATTCTCCTCATCCTCAATGCCCTGAAGAGCTTGCATGTACTGTGTGGTTCGAGTTTGTTGCGTGGCAATACAGGGAGGCCACATACGACTCCATGGATGAGGTTTAAATTGAATTGCTGTGGGGCTGGCCGCATCTGGACCTTATTACTCTGTATCAACAACCTCCCTGGGTGCATTGTGCTGGGATGCGGGGTGACGTGATGTGGTCAGCGCTCACCTCTTTTCACTCTGGAGCTGCTTAGAACAGACCACAATCTTTAAGGTTTTCTTTGATGATGATGTCTGTCACAGCATTGAACACAATCTCAACGTTCTTTGTGTCTGTGGCACAGGTCAAGTGAGAGTAGATTTCTTTCACACCCTTCTTCATGTTCAGGTCCAGGAACTGTGTCTTGATGTAGTTGCTGGCATCCTCGTATGTGTTGGGTCCTGGGTGAAGATTAGAGCGAGTAGAATGTTTTACTCTGTTGACTTTAGTGTTTCAAATACAGTTGTTACGGCTTATCCTTACTGATTGTACATTCTTTAATTACTTTTTAATAAAGTTTTTTTAATTTGTTGTTTTTATTCATATCAGTAATTACTATTAGTGTCATTAATGATCGTAATGTCTTTCATTTGACTCTATAATTATACAATATATATATACACACAACATACTGAGTTGACAATAACAAAGATTTTGTTAATTTCTTTTATTTTAATGTTGTGAAAGCCAATGGACACTGATCATGGGACGAAATGCAGATTTTTATGTATTTCCACATCTGTCTTGACATTTTCATCTTTCTTGCATCTCTCACGTTGTTTTTGCCTTTTTGCAAATTTTATTGCTTTTACTGTTTTTACATTTTTTATGTCTTAAGTCATTGTTTTGTATTTTATGTAGTTTTAATCTTATTGAGTGTTTTACATCTTTTTGAATCTTTCGCATCATCTTTTACTTTTTCAGTCCTTTGCGTCGTTTTCATCATTGTGGCTTTTACAATTTTATGCGTCATAAATTATTAATAAATAATAAACATGCTAAATTGCAATATTGAGTAATATTCTGGTCTGACATTTATTGTAATGACTGATACTGAATGAGAACATTTTTGGCTCTGTCACTCAGCTCCATTCATTAATCATTTTCTTTCCATGGCTTTAGTGAATACTTGATTCTGATTGGTCAATAGCATTCTACAAATATCTCTGTAACAGTAGGCCAGTATCTGAAGATCATGTTCAAGCAATTCCTCATAAAATTGTGGTCCTTGAATCTGATCTTTCACTTCTTTTATAGATATTCATATACCTATTTCAGACAAAGCTCAGACATTTGGGTGCAGAATATATTTATCATGCAGACATTGTTCTAAGCTCAGCAACAAAGTTCAGCAGCAGATGCTTCTCACACTGCACTGGCCCTAATAACTCTGTAGTGTGTGTGAAGTGGTGTTATTGGTCTCACCATCGTAGTCTGGGAAGCAGATGCTCAGGTGAACTTTCTTGATCTTGTCTTCGAAGAGATCCTTCTTGTTGAGGAAAAGCACGATGGAGGTCAGTGCAAAGAATCTGTGATTGCAAATACTGTTGAATAGATGGAGAGACTCGTGCATGCGGTTCTGAAAAGAACAGAGAGAGATGGGTGAGTTAACCCGCTGTCATGTCTTTATAATGGTTGAAAAGGTGATGGGATCCAAACTCACCACTTCATCATCCTCTACAAGCACCATGTCGTATGCACTGAGAGCTCCGCAGAAGATAATGCAAGTCACACCCTCGAAACAATGGATCCACTTCTTTCTCTCTGACCTCTGGCCACCCACATCGAACATCCTGATCACACACATTCAGAAGGCAGTCAGTAAAGGAAACAGGTAATCAGGTGTAAGATGCGAGTCTAAGGCTGTGTGTTACCAACCTGAAGTGCAACTCTTTGCAGGAGAACTGTTCTTCAATAATACCAGTCGTTTTGACTCGAGATCGCAGCACATCCTGTTCAGTGGGGAGGTAATCTGGCTGGCAGATTCTGTCCATTTCATTGAGGTAGCTGTGGATGAAGATATTTGTCATTTACAACCAGATAACTGTTGATTTATTGATCAAGATTTTATTTGGTTGAGTAATTTCCAGAATAAAAATACAAAAGAAATAAGACAATAAGACAAGTAGAGAATCAAATAGGTGGGGGTTGAAGCTGGTTCTTACACAGACCCTACCCCCATTAAAACCACAATTAGGTGAGAAGATGAATTACAGTATATTGTCTATTCACAAATAGTGTATATTTCATTTATATGAACTTATTTCACACTCTTCCCCAAATTTTTACAAGTTACATCAGCAGCAGTGTTGTCTATCTGACTACACAGAGAAAACTAAAACTGCAATTATTGTAGTGAATATCTTCTATTTGCTTGATTGTAATGGAAAACGTAAAGATAATTAATCATTAATTTAGTATTTAAAAAATTCCAAAAATTCAAAACAAACAAAAATGTAAATGTTTATTTCTGATGTGCACTATTTTGATAACACTGCATATTACCAAAGGGCAGGTATAGATTGCGATTGTAACTGAGATTGCATTACAAGTGTGGTTATAACTTGTGACTACTTAATTAAGCATTTCCAAAAGACACCAAAACTGCTTTCAAAACACATTATATCTAATTTCAAAAGACAAAATTCAATTCATGAGAAAAATGCACTGTGTTAACTTATATTAACTTTTTTTTTTCTGACAAGTTAGTAACAGTGAGTGTTTTTACATTGCTGATACATTTCAACTACATCTGCATCAGAGCGTCATCTGACGTGTGATGACATGCCTTTTTTAATCAGGTGACCGGCCTGGCAGATTCTGGCAGATCTGTC
>JAQQAE010021248.1:0-10506 GCA_029823295.1 Pseudamia nigra | reverse complement strand
AAAATTAAAAATGTGACATTTTTGGACAGTGAGGCTTATAATCAGGTGCGGTTTATAGTGCGGAAATTACGGTAAATAAATAGACTAACGGCAACAAAAACATAAACTGGCAGATGTGTTCAACCTCAGAAGCCAACTGAAACTCACTATGGCACCTATAAGTTTTATTTGTTGCTATCATACCAATGCCACATGACTTTTTGATGGTTGCTGGGCCGGATGGGAAGTTTTGACAGACCAGTTGAGGATGACTGGTTTCAGGGTTTGAATCATCACATGTAGCCACCAACCACATGGTGGTGATGACAATGTTGGAGGTGGTGACATAACTTCACACTGTGAAATGAAATGGAAAAATAGAACTAGCTGTGAAAAATATTGTCCTACTCCTTGAATCCCATCTGCTGGTTGTTCGGTATGAAGAGCTGTACAAAGCATGGAGAAGGAAGGTTGCCATGGATCCTTCAGTAGCTGAAGAAAGCATCTGTGTCCCCAGACTTCTCTCCCCCACTTCTCATCCTTTTATATCTCAGCTTTAATATCTTCTTCTACTTCATAAAAAAAAAAACAGTGTTCCTGGCAGAGAGGCCTCTCTTTCTCCTGTTTGGTCTTTTTTCCTGCCCCCCCCCTTTCATTATGTGATGAGAATAGCACTAATATCTCCTCTTATTTCTTGTGGCCTTCCTTCGACATCCAGTTTGAACTTCGATTCCATAGATGACAGCTCATCCAGAATTAGGGCAATGAGGTCAGTGCTCGGTGGATAGCATCTGCGTTATGTGGCACATAGATACACATATCCTGGCATATGGGCAGACAGGGAGAGGACATTGTGTTTTGGTATTAGCAAGGCCATTATCAAGGTCAGCCTCATATGAAAGAACCTTTTAAGGACCTTTTTGAAAATGTATCTGTGGGATCAAAGGTTGGCTCTCGACCATAACCCATGTGCCATCTAATAGTAGTGCTGCTTTTCAACTTTTCAAGCCTATATTCACTGCTCTGTCTATAATTATATGTCTATAATTTATAGACATATAACTTATATAACAGATAATGCACACCATCTTGAACTGTATGTAAAGTTGAAAAAACTAAAAAGAGTGATTAAAATAATACTTAATTTTTAAAATCATGCAGTGGAGCATTCACCACTTCATAATGCTGCCATTGCTTTTCACATCAGATGAAAGCTCCATTTGTCTCCTCCTTCCTGCAAGCAAGCCTGAAAGTGCAACACTGCAGGGTCTTCAGAGACATAGTTCATATTTTGAAATTTTCGTGGTAAATGGGGACTGCAACAGAACAATCCAGCAGTCACACCCTCTTCTTTTTCATCAGGCCTTTGGAATTTGTGCACAGTGTAGTTTTGCATTTTTGTTTTGTCTCAATCTGCAAGGACGTCCTTGGAGAAATTATCAGAGCAAGATCAACAGTCACAAAATTTTTCTAAACCATGCTTATTAGAGTAATCAGTATGATAAATTTTAGACTGATTGCATGGTCTCAGAGAAAAGCTCCTCCATGGCTGGTGGTTTGACGTGGACTTTGGCAGGCTCTAAGCAGTCAGTCAGAGCCAGCACCTCCAGGCCTCCATGACTGGTGTTGGGCCAATGTCAGACCAGCAGTCACAGAGGACCAGAAGTGCCAGCTCTGACCAGCCCCTGTTATAAGCTGCAGCTCCTGAAATGCTCAGCCACACAGACTGTACTGTATGCCACAACTGGATCCTGATACAAACTACATGTGCAAGGGGGAGCGGTATCTCAAGCATGTGCATAAGAATGATTGACAGCCTGATAACAATACACTAATTACTCATTGGTGGAATTTAACAGGAGAGATGGCGGTACAGTAGATTTTTGAAAATCAAATTACAGGCTGCAGGTGATGCAAAAGGAACCATTTTTTTCGAACAACTGTATGAATGTTTACTGGCAGAACATAGTGACAGTTTCAACAAATATGGCCAAAAAAATGTTACCAACTGGAGTTTCAATGGTGCATCATCCATGAGCAAATGACCTTTGACACTGACCATGACAGACCCTGTGGAACAGCCTGCCGGAGAGCCTCAGAGCTGCAGAGACTGTTGAGGATTTTAATGGCACCTATTTTGTTTAGCTTATAACTGACCTCCTTTTGCAGTTCTCACCTTTTTGAACTCGCTGTTTGGTTGCTTTCATTTTGATTCATAATTACTTTTATTTTATTCAGCTACACAGATTTTATTGACTCCGACATGTAGCCTTTAGTTGTTCTTATACATTTGCATGTGGATTTTAGCTGTTGTGATGATTTTCTCTTTTCTTTCTGTTTTTAATTTTTGTGTTTTTTTGGCTCCAGAGTTAGGCCCGGTCCATCTGCGTTGCCCTGGGGTCACCCGGGCCTGGGCAGTTGGAGGGACATGCATCGTGGCTTTATGATTACAGTGAGGGCCCCTATCTGTCTCGGTTGGGGTGGTTCTTGTGGCGGCGCCTTCTGTGGTCATGGGACGGGCTGGCTCTCGGTGTGGAGGTGATGTTTCTTCACCTGGTTCCTCAGTGTCAAGTCATATTTTATACTCCATTAGCAACAGAGACTGTGTGTGAGGAGTGTGTGTGTAAAGATATGTACAACATGGGTGTGTTTTTAATATGAAAAGTACTGTACTTATGGTACTTTTATGTATGAAAAATGTTCTACAAATAAAATATGAGTTGATTTGATCTTGTCTAGATGTTGCTTTTGTATCAAAACATGGTTAAAATGATCTGTTTCCAGTCACAATGTTATGTACTTAATGTAACCCATTATTACCCCTATTCTTCATCCAACTTTTTCTTGAATGTGCTGCAGCCTGAATGTCAGAAATAGATGTATAAGAAATGGAGTTCACCAGCCAAAGCATGAAGTATGTTGTGTTCCTGCTGCCTGCAGTAAAACATAAGTCATAGTACATTTTAATATTGCTGGTTCCTTTTTATAATATTTTCTACATGGTCTCATCTATTTCTAGAGATTCTGACAATTTTTCATGGCTCAGTGTGTAAAACGTACTTCTGATGATAGATCCCTGTAGGCTTACCACGGTCACTTTTGGAGAACGACATGTTCTAACTGTCTTTATTTTAATAAATCACAAAAGAAAAGCCCTGGATACCAGACATATCTCCCTTTTAGACCATGTCATAGCATAGGTCAGTGTTAATTAAAGGAGATGGCAGCTTCCTCCTCTCAAGCAGAGTAAAAAATGTGTGTTTAAGTGACATTTTAATGTGGAGTTGAATCCGTTTATTTGATTTTATTGATCCAAAACACTCCTAGGTGCTCTCTGGTGATCAAAAAAAAAGAAGAAATATGAGTGTTTTATTTTTTTTTAAAAAAAAGGTCACAGTCTATTACTTTAATGGCACTTCAGCTGCGCGCCAACCTACTTCCACCGTCACATGTGTGGGCGTGTTGGATGTCTATCTCAGGATTGCCTGGAAAAATGTCACCAGAGACAGAAAGAGAAACGGGGAGGAGGAAAGAGTGGTGGGCTCTGGCATTGATCTCTCTTTTATGGTGGTGTATATTGCATGACTCACTCATTTGCAACGGGGTGAGCCTGGGTGCACATGTCTGTGAGTCCCAGGGTGTGTGTGGTTCGGCGTGGCGCACCGAACCACCCACCGTGGTGCGTCTGTGGCGTGTTTAACTTGATTTGTCACTAGGTATGAATCCAATTGCCTCGAGAAGCGTTTTTAATCATCTTAAATGTCCCCCATGAGTAAATGCACTCAATCGTCTGTAAATTGACTGCTCACGTTGTTTTCCATATGGACGTAGGTGGAGATTATAGGGATCCACGGTGGAAGGGGAAGTGATTTATATTGAGGAAATTTTTAAAGCTGTTTTTCCCCAATTCATTTTTTTCATTGTGGTCATTATTTAGTTCAATTTCGATTGTTTTGGGGGGTTTTTTCTTTCTTTCATTTTGTGAATTGCTTTTTGTTCATTTCTCAATTATTTTGCTAATTTTGTTTACTGTTTTTCAATTGTGTTCATTCAGTTGACATATATTTATTTTCTTGTGGTACGACAAATATGACAATGTTTTTTGTCATTTTTTTCTTGGTAATTTGTCTTATTGTTTGGATTGTGTATTCTTCATTGTTATGCATTTTTACGATAGCTTAGTCCATTTTCTTTTATTTTGTGAATTACTTTGTTTGTTGTTTGGTCATTTTTATTTCAATAGTTTTTTGGGAATTACTTTGTTTATTTTTTTATAATTTTTTGTTTATTTTCATAATTATTTTTATTGATTTTATTTACTATTTTGTCTGTTTTTGTTTATTTTGACATTTTTTCATTTGTGTTAATTTTGTGAATTACTTTTTTCCTTTTATGGACTACTTTGTTGATTTTTGTCTTTTATGTTTATTTACTCTATTATTTGTGAATTTTCTTTACAATTTGGTCATTTTTATTCATATAGTTGCCTTTTTTCATTTTCTTTCATTTCATCAACTACTTTGTTTATTGTTTTATTCATGCTCTGAATTACTTTGTTAATTTTGTCGACTATTTTGTTTGTTTTTGTTACTTTTGTATATTTATTTTTCGTTTAACTATTTTGTGAATTGTGTTTGCTGTTCTGGAAATTTTTACTTGAATAATTTTTTTGTGAACTACTTTGTTTATTTTTGTCAGTTTTGTTTATTTTCTTAATTATTTTGTGAATTGTCTTTACTATTTTGGTAATTTTTGTTCATAAAATGACCAATTCAAAAAAATGAAACTAATTCATTTTTGTGAATTACTTTGTTTATTGTTTTGTTGAGTTTAATTATTTTGCTTAATTTTTAAAATATTTCTCATTCATTTTTGTTAATTTCTGAGAATTTTTTCATCCATTCCGTTGGTTGTTTAGAATACTTTTTTTGTTCATTTTATGTGTTTTATTGTTTTTCTTCATTCTTCATATAACATTTGTTCATTTTGTGGATCATTCTGTTTTGTTGGTGGATTGTCACTTCATACAATTTTTCAAACTCTTTTCCTTTTAAATTGTGTGCATTTTCTTGACTATTTTGCTCATCTTTCAGCTCAGTGTATTCATCGTTTGTTCTTTTTTTGCTATGGAACAGAATTATTTATTATTATTTTACTATTTCCGTGTCCGGGCCAGGTGAGGTTTTCCATGTTGAATCAAATTAAGCCGCAGGCTCCACTCCTGGTGGTGCCCTTCCATCAATTCCTTTCAGTTTCAGCTTTGCAATCATGCCCCCCCTGCCCCCCCACCCCCTATTTTTTGTTGATTATTGCTTATTTTAGTTCCATTTTTTGATGCAGCTTTAACATAGCTGATATTGCATAGCTCACACTTTCATTTTAAGTAATGTAGGTTTATTTAGAGCAGGTCTTATGTCAATCTATTTTTTTTTCTGTTTTGATGCCAAGAATTTGCCAGATTTCTCTTTTGGGTCTTGAAAAAAAGTATGGGAACCGCTTATGTGAGTTGGACACAGAGCCAAGGTGCAGTCGTTGAATTAAACACCACACATTAAAAGTACTGTTGCTTATTAACACCACAGAGTTTGTGTAGGCTCTGTTTCATGTGCGCAGAGTGCGGAGGAAGGTGCTATGAGGAGTGTAATGATATCATTGCAAAACAGAAAAAATGTATATCATTCCTCTTTTTGTTCATTGAATATACTTTCATGCATCAACGCTCCTTTTGGATCACGTCCTACTGTTGCAGCAGAAGAAGTGAAAATAATACAGAAAATGAGCTAAATAATCCATAAATATTGACTAAACACGAAGCAAATGAATCTAAATGAACATAACAATGGAGAAGTGAAATAAATAAATGAAAAAAGTCATGAAATTAAGTCAAAGTTTCAGCTAAATCCTGAAACAAAATTACTAAAGTGATAAAAAATCAACAAATTGTACAAATAATCCAGGATAAATGAAGAAAAAATGCAACAAATGAACAACATGGTCAACAAATTAAGCAAACGACAAACAAAATATTCAGCAAAGTGGACAAAGTAACCATGGAAAAAATACCTAAAATTTAAAAAAAAAAAAAATAATTACTTTATTAATCTTTAATAAAGTAAGACATAAGTTGAATAAAAATATTAAGCAAACAAACAAGACATTGGTTCAACTATCAAAAAATAAATAAAATTGAGAAACAAAATGATGAGAAATGAGCAAAAATACATGATGTAAGAAAGAAAATGCACAGAATGAGCAAAAGAACCCAAATATCTACAGAATGTGGAATAAAAGAGGAATATAATGAAACAAATGAACAAAAAGTCATAGCAAAAGATGAATGAAATCCACCAAAAAAATCAACAAAATATTTGAAAATGGACAAAACCATCAACAACAGAAAATCAACAACAATTAATAAAATAGTTAGCAAAATGAACAACATATTTTAAAACAACCTCTAAAATGAATAAAATGTGTTTTTCGCAGCTTTTGACTGAGGATGTGGAGGATATTTATTTATTCGCAACCATGACAACAGGATTTCTGCTGATTGCCGTGGGTGTTTTCCTGGTGTGTCGCTCAATAGAGAAGATGGAAAAAGCTGTTCAAAGCGTGAGTCCCACAATGCTTTGTCTCCAATTTGAACAGTTGGGAAGAGCTCTGGCAACATGGGGCGATTTCTGAGTTAAATTGAGGAGGGGTCTTGATGGGAACTGATGGGGGCCCTTTATGGGCAGGATTTGGGGTCCACAAACAAAAAAATGAGGAGTTTCAATTTTTTTCTGCCTTTGAAAGTCAGACTGTCTTATCTTTGTTTTGATTTCCCGCCAATGTGAGTTTGTCCTTGCAGCTGCAAAATTTCCGTGGAGGAAATGAGGCCAGAGAATGAAGTCCCTGCTTTTACCCTCCCCCTCTGTTTATCACTACACACTCTGATTTGAGGTCAAAGTGAACTCTGTGGACATTGTGTTGTCATCGCAACCGCCAAAAGACTGTTCACATCTGGACACACAAGGGGAGAGGAGCTATGACTTCCTTATCAGGACTAATAAGACCACATATGCATCCATGCACCTAATAATAAGAAAAATCAACATAAGATTTATTAAGAGCAAGTGAACAAAACAATCCACAAAATAAATAAAAATGTACTAAACCAGGGGTCGGCAACCTTTCCGATCTAAAGAGCCACTGTTAGGCAGAAAGTAAAAATGCATGTGTGTCGCAAGCCACAAAAAATATGTGAACCCAACATAACGAAAATATTTAAACCAATATGATGCATATTATAGCAGCAATGTGTTAAAAATGAACTATTTCTTCATTCATTTTTAAAATGTTAATTTTGGCCATTTGCGCTGATTTTGTTCATTACATGATTAAGTTTTTATTTATTATGTTGGTTTTCAATGTTTCATTTTAATTTTTTATTCATTTAATGGATCATTTTGTGCATTGTTCTTCATTTAATTTAATATTTTGGTTATTTTTGTTCATTTCACAGATTATTTAGTCACTTTTTTATTCATCTTCACTAATTTTGTTCATCATTTTAGTGAAAATGTAGCCTTCTGTGGAATATTTTCTTCATTATTTTGTTCATTTCTGTTCAATTTTTTGTTTGTGTTTTTTTTACTCAGTTTTCATTCATGTTTCTTGTGGATTCTTTTCTTCTGTTTTTTTAATTAATATTGTTCATTTTTGTTCATTCTCATATATTTTGTTCATCATTTTAGTCATTTTTGTTCAATTTGTAGTTAGTTCATTTGCAAAAGCAGATAACTGTTTTTGTAAATGAGCTCATCACTTGCTTGAGATTTTGCTGAGTTTTCATCCATGAGTCCTGTATATTCTTTTGTTCAGTTTTGTTCTAATCATATTGCTTCTTTTACTCATTTTGGTATTTTGTCTTTGTTTCAGTCATTTAATGGATAACACTCCTTATTTTGTGGATTTTATTTAAAGGTTGTTATTTTTTTATGTTCATTATCTAGTAACATTTTTTTCTCCTTGTTGTTGATTTCATGCTTATTCATTTTGATTTATTATAATATTACTCCCATCACTGGACAAAGCCACAGGAGCCACTGGGGAGGGGGTAAAGAGCCTAAACAATCAAGAAAATTGAACAAAAACTCAAAATTAGCAAAACTGTACTGTACATGAGGAAGTAAATTACACTTCTTCACTGATCCAACCACGAGCCAAATTACCATCACCAGCAGTCGATCCCACCCCAGGTGCTGCTCTGCCTGGCCAGCATTTGTGTCAAACGGAGCCTCCATATGCACAGTGACAGCACAGCCAGGGTCACGACACTTGAAACATTGCCATCTTGTCTCATTTTGGGACTGAACACTTGGAAACGCTACACGGATGAGAGGATTGGTACCCGCTGGTTCATCCGTCAGATTTACAGACTGTGTTGGGAAGATAGAGGTTTAAAACCAAAGTGGATCCAAGAGCTGTGAGTCACATTTAAACCATTCCATCTGGAGATAATGTATTTTAGGAGCTGCCATGTGATTTTACACAACACACAGCATTAGAGAATAGAAACCTCCGCCAAGGCATCTGTGTCCCCCCACCAGGCCATTGCCCATGTGAGTCATCGACATACTGTATATAAATAGGCACCAGATTTATCACTGGTTGTATGTCAGCCAAGCAGCATCCTCAGTAGCTGAGCTGAGTCAAATCCATGAGTGTCACAAACTGCAGTACTGCCAGTGTCCACTAGAGGCTGAATCCAAACGCAAGTCAGTCCCTGTAGAGTCCTATGTAAAAATGTCCAACTTAAGAGCAAAAATAAACATGTTACAGCCTGGTACAAATGACAGTTTTGGTTTCTAATTTAGTTCCACCTCTGTGAACACTGTATG
This sequence comes from Pseudamia nigra, assembly GCA_029823295.1. Lineage (NCBI taxonomy): Eukaryota > Metazoa > Chordata > Actinopteri > Kurtiformes > Apogonidae > Pseudamia > Pseudamia nigra. The sequence continues at coordinate 1,645 of JAQQAE010021248.1, read as the reverse complement.
GGGGTGAATCTTCATATAACTTGTTTAAGTAGGTGATCGAGAGGCTGACATTTGTACAGAATAAAAGCACCCGTAACATGCTTTTCCATTTTTCTGATTTATCTACCATGTTGCAACAGTGAATTATCATCTTAAACATGCCAGAAAAAAAGTGTATCTATCACCTGGAAAGGCCCACTATGACATTATAGTGTGCCAGACTTCCTTAAATGGTCATTGTCAGTACAGGGGTGGCTAAGGGCTAGGCTAGTGTTAATATTTGGAGGACTGTAAACAGTTACAACAGCAAACTCAGCAGGTGATAGTAAAAGTCTCAAGATAAGGGGATCAATATCTGTCAGCATCTTGGCTTTGTTAGCACCAGTTGTTGTTAATATAGATGCACAGTCCACCTCCTTTGTTCTTATCAGTTGCGGTTGTGTACACACTCAGGAGTTGTGTACAAAATTTTTGGTCGCCATCCGCAGTCGTTTGCCAATTGTATGTGCAATGGATTGAACACCACAGGATTCAACAAGCTGCGCTGGGCATGGCCCAGAAATGGTAACAGTAACATTTGTTCACTGTTTACACAATGTGTTTTTTGCAACAGTAACAGAAGCTTGCATTTTACACCAGACATCTACTGTGTACAAAGAAGAGCAATGAAGCTAAATTCCTCCCCTCACCCCGAAAACTTCAAATAAGGCAACTCCAGCCATTTCAGGAATCTCATGCTTTCATTCTGAAATAATTACAGACTACTAAATGATGGGTGCAAAGCAAATCTAGAGGTGCCCAAGATTAAAATCAAATTGCTGCAAATGAGCATGACATTGGCACTTCAAGGGAATATACATGTTGATCAACAGGTGCGTTTGAGCCAAAAGTTCAAGCTGTTTCATTCTGTTCCACGCACATTCCACATGCAACCTACTCCACATTTTGACAGTTGCAGCAGTTAAAACTCCTTAAATTACATTTCTTTAACCTTATACTGGATGATTTTTTTTCCTAAATTGACCCAGAATACACAAAAGTAGAAAATGATAGAAGATGCCATTTTGTACAGGTGATACAATTTTCTTGACACCGGTACTGTTCCAGTTCAAATTTGACCCCTCCTCTTGAATGCATATTAGATCCATCTGATTAAGAATTAGTACCCCACTCATAAATGTCTGAGGGACGATTCATATAATCTAGACAAATTCATGGTTAAAAAATTCATATACAACATGTCTTTTAAATAATTGTCTCATGAGGATAAAACCACGTGGTTCACTGTCACATTGAGTGTTATAAATTAAAGGTTGTTTATTGACACACAATTGCTGTAAGTTTCCAATATGTTACATCTTTAGATACAAAATGAAGTGCACATGTTTTTACTACGCACACTGTATGGTTCCATGGTTGACAGCTGATTATGATCAAGTTTTTAGTTCTGCAGGGTTATGGTGGACAACCCTTTTATTGCTGACAGACTCACTAGAATCCCTAAATACCACTTGAAAGAAACTACATACACTGCCTGAGCAAAAAAAAAGTCACCACCAAAAGAAAAAGGTCACACACTCTAATACAGTATTTTGTTGGACGCCTTTAGCTTTGATTACAGCACACATTCGCTGTGGCATTGTTTCAATAAGCTTCTGCAATGTCA
>JAQQAE010021247.1:0-10506 GCA_029823295.1 Pseudamia nigra | reverse complement strand
AAGTGTGACGGCGCTGAAAAACGACATCGGCCCGATACCGTGACTAAATCCGATACCACCCGAGTTTCCAAAAACAGCCGTATCGGGGTCCGATACCGATACTGAGTATAGGCTCGGGACATCCCTAGTTTAGACACAGCTTGGCTAGAGTATACGGCAATGGTAAATTTATTGTTTTTCACAAGTTTAAAAGATCTGTTTCTGTCTCAAATGGCTGTAACTTCAATTAACCTTCCCTTTCTCTTAACAAGATGTAGCTGTGATGTAAATAACTTTCTCAGACGTAAATGACTGAGTGAACTTTATTAGGACTAGTCAGTTTTGTATTCTCCCATTCAGACCAACAACCTAGGTCCAATCAATTCATACCAAGCCAGTCAACCCAGGTCCGACCCGGGTCATGGCAATTCAGACAGGAATTGCATACTAATGAACTTAGGGTCTAAAAAAGGGGCGGTGGACAACACGTCATCTTCAGGGACAGACAATAACATCTTAGATAACATTTCTTCTCTGACCCGTCTGACAGAGCTGGAGGAAAGATGCACAGGATTGGTGAACACTGTGTGTCCAAAAATCCTGTGATATAACTCAAAGCACGGCCAGTCCATTTCCCCAACACTGCTCCTGTTTTTGTAATTTGTGGGGCCGGCAGATGCCTCTCTGGATAATCAGCTTCACTATGTTGGCATACACCATGCTGTCCCTCACTGTTCTGGTCATTTGCCTGGTGTTTTCCTCCTCTCTATGTACAGTGAGGAGCTCTCTGATCTCATAATCTTGCCACATGTGCCTACTTTTTGGTCAAAGTTTGTTTACAAGCTACAGTTACATCACTGCAGTGCACCCTCGTTCCTAACCAATACAATTAATTTGTCCCACAGGTCTCGCATTGCCCTGCCACAACTGTTAGCAACCTGGGGTGCTTCCTTTCATATTGCAGTCGACCCACCTCACAACTCGGGCCGCCAAGCGGGGTCAGCTATCCTGGGTTAACCCATTCATACACAAAATTGACCCAGGTCCGACCTGGATTGGAAGCTTGGTCTGAAAGGGGGAACAAGACTGTGATTTCCAGAGCTATTTCTTGAATATGGATGATTTCTAAAATTAATCCAACTATTATTCACATACAGGTCTCCCTCTGCCCTAGCCCTGCAAGTGTACAAAATCCCATTACCATTCAGCAACACGAGCTCCAGCTAAATGAAGATTAACATTAAAAACAAAAAGGAAATGTCATTTGTAATTGCACTGGCATTGTTTTACCTGCATTTCAAGAGTTTGGGAAAGAGAGAAAAACGATTTCAGGGCAAATGAAATGGCCCTAACATGCTTTTTTATTTTAAAAAAAAAAAGAAGAAAAGAAGCAAATGTACTTAATGAATACACCAAATGCTTCTTTTACTCTCATTCAAAGCACTTGCTGGAAATTGATAAGCCCCTTGCACAGAGTGAACAGTATTGATTAATGCTGCCAAATGACTCTGCCTTGCCTGTTCTTCAAGGCAAATGCAATGGAGAGTCAGTGACAGATAGCAGAATAGGAAATAGCAATCAGCTAAACAGCAATGGGCTAAGTCCATTGGCTAAATTGAGTGAAACGCATTAGAGCTTGTTCAGCTGATGGGAGTAGCTATTTATTCGCTATAGTTCCTGTGCATCTTCCACTTAAAATTTCTCCCTTACCTTGTCCCCAGTGAGTTTAATTATATAGAAATTCAATACTGTGATCTAGTGTGCAGGCTGGCTCTGATGGTTAGAGGGAGTCAGAGCACTGGAGTATGGGAAGGGTTTGTTTACCCCAAGGCTACCTGTTCAACAGCAAACTGCATTTAAAAACATATATTAAAACCCTCCCCAAGACAAGACACAAAGCATTAAACTTGCAAAATAAAGGTGCTCTAGATTTTTCTTCAAGTCTAAAACTGGCAGAAGGCAACATCTCTGAAAGTGTTTGAGAACCCCTAACAAGTTACAGAGTATTAAGGCAAGCAGAGAAAAGCACAATCTTTATTTTTTCCCTCTCAGCTGTCTGACGTTGCAATTATGAGAAAGAAAACCCAGGATCACCAATGTGTAGTAGCACTTTCAGCTTCTGCAAGATTACTTGTATCTCAACGTATGTAACATGTAACATGGTGAAAAGGTTGAAATACAACACAGACATCAAACAAATCAGGCTGATTTGACATTGGCATGATCTCTGGTAGAATAAGAGCTCAGCACAGTCCTGAGTTTTTTCTTACTTCCCGTTCTTGATGTTCATGAAAGACTGAACTACTTTCACAAACTAGAATCACAATAAATGTGCATAATTTGCACCTCCTTTTATCTCTATAGCCAGTGCCTATGAATGTTATTACATATGTAAGAGTAAATCAGTTGCAGGAACATTATTTGGAAACCATTTTCAACTAAATCTAACTCTTTAAAGGCTGACATCGTTATCTCTTTTGCAGCTCTTCATTCATTATGCTGCTAACAGCTAGTCAAAGCCTTTTCTTTTGCCTCACACCCTTTGAACCTTCATTTGCACTGTCAGGCAAAGAAATGAGTCCATGAATCTTGTAGGTTCGGGTTTAATTAAACTATGTTATACTTCCCCTACCTGGCATTAATCTCACCATAGGGGGTATAAAGAGGAGGGGTGAAGGGGGCATAAGGCACACATTGGCTAATACTCTTTATACCCTGATGCTGCAGTGATCTCTAGAAAATGCCATCGCCTCCAGTCAAGCACTTTACAAATACTGCAGGAGTGGCTTGAAGGAGAAAGAACATGTGCATTAGTATGTGTGTGTCAGCATGTACAAAAGCAAAAAAAAAAAACCTGGGCAAATATTAACTTGGCACCATGTGGCTGATAAAACAAGCAGATGTGCACATTAGGCCTATATATTGCATACAGAATCCTTAAAATAAATGCAGAATCCAAATCACATCTTCCCCAATGTGAGTCCAGAAGACTTAAGACCCTCTGCTCAACTGCCAGAGCACTAACACACTGTATTGCGACTGTAAATGAAAGGACAATGGCATATTCAAGAACTTCCTCATCATATTCTTTCCTTTTCCGAGTCTTAATTACTCCTAGCCCTAAAGAGCTCTTTGACACGAGATGAATAACAAACCATGTAATCCATAATCCATCTCTGAAAGATTCTGTGGTGATGCTTAATTGTAATGCAAATATGTGTCTCTATTTCCTAAGTGCACACTATCTAGTAGAGCTCATCTTCAGTTTCTGAAGGATAAAACTCTATCTCCTATGGTGAGCAGAGACGGAGAGGGCAGCATGTGCATGGTTGACACACAGGCTAAATTGCAGATGTCGTTTCATTAGTGTGAGGCTAGCTCATCTCTCAGAAAACACATCTGACTCTCTAGGGCATCTCTTGTGCATTATGAATGAGACAAGCAAGCCCCATCTCCACTAGCATAAATTAAAGGCATTTCATGACATTTTGAAAATTAATCTGTTGTTTTTGCTCAGCGGGCACTTGTCACAACGTGGGCAAAAAGTTCCTGCAACTGTCCCAAGGTGACAAGGGACTAGCTGTCCCTGTCAGTTTCGGTGAACAATGTTAACAATGCAAACAAGCCATTTTTATCTGACTGATATGTCACTTCCCCCACACGTACTAATCCATACAACCAAAAAAACTAATTGAACTTGTGAAGATAGTGTTTTAACAGGTCTAAACAATACATAAGGAGTTTGTTAAAGTTAAAACTCAGTTTACAGGCAATTAACCCCAATCAATGTTTTAAAAACATAAATAATTGCAGGTGTGGGTAAACTGATGTGAAATTTTCCTGTTGGGACCAATAAATATCAAATTATTGCATACATGCTTTGGGATTAGTGTGATCAGCACTGTGCGTGTTTATCATACTGGCAGGCAAAGTGCTCAGGGGGATTGGTCTGTAGAGACAGACTCAACCCTGGAGGAAGCTATATTCCTCACTGGCATAAAAAACACCTGTAACGTCAGCAATGTGCTACTCAAGGGCAATTGCTGCTAGCCTTCCCTCTGTGTTTTGGTCTACTGTATTCCATTATGCATGAACTTACAGGAGTGCACTTTGTCTTGGCTGAAGTTAAGCTGGGGACCACAGGGGGTGATTAGGACGCCATGTACCTTGCGTTGAACACCCACAACAGCTGCTCTGATATGGGACCCCCAGAGGTAATGAATGTTCAATGACTCTTACAACATTCAGAGGGTAAAATAAAATGAAATATCATGTTTGTAGTGATTAGAATATTTTTAAACAACTAAAACAACCAAATATATTCTTAAAGAGCAGCTTGAGAGCAGTAACAAGGGGAAAAAGGTCACATCAGATGTAGACAACACAATGTTGCCCAGTTACCAACAGCAGCCCCAGTGAAGCAGATTAGGCCTGGTACCTCATTAAAGCCACCTTAACTGTATTTGCTGAGAGAGGAGAGAACATCTTATCTCATCTTAGTCAGCTCTGTGGCCCAGACTTTCCCAGCCCACACCAGAATCTAAATCACTTCCATTTGGATCAGAGGACAACCTCAAATATTTTGGCTCCAAATTCACATTTTTAATGAGAAGGGGCCAAAAATGAGGAGACAAGTCTGACAGCGTGTTTTCTGGCAGTAATATTTTATATTTTGTTTATTAACAAGTATACAGTCAAGTGGTGTTATTAAATAATGTCTGGATGCATAAAGGACACTATACCTCACCTCTAGAGTACAGCTCAACTGACCCACTTGTGGGCATGTAAGCAACCAAGCAATATGGGGCTGTTTGGTCTGAAAAAAATATCAGATAAGGATGAGAAAGCATGCATATTTATGATTGTAAGTGAGTGAGAGACTGTGTACCTATGCCTCTTCCTTGTCTGCCTACCCACCTGTCAGTCAGTCAGCCTGCCTGAATGCACAGTTCTATGTGAAGGCCAGTAAGAAGAATAGAAGACAGCGAGAAGTGCTGTCAGTCAGTACTGGCTGAGCAGGGAGCTGATGGGAGCAGGAGGGAAGACGGTTGGCGGGCCGAAGCCATGCACTATTCAGGCATCATTCATTCGGAGCGCGACCACTCGGGCAAAACACCACAATGTTCTCAGCACCACACACAGAGTGCATGAATACCACACTCACTCACCTGCCCAAAATGAAGTTTGTATTTGCCAATAGAAAATCCAAAAGCATAAACAATGGCAATGAGTCACATGTTGTTTCCAAATATTAAGCAGCATGGCAATCACTAATATTATCTCTCATTTAACACATAATAATATACTGCTCATATTAGTACACAACCAACAAAAAGATAAGAACAGCTCCAGGCTTAATTATTATCACATGTAGTTCTCACTTGTGTTTGACTGGCAACTTTAGCTCCTCTTTATGCACTAGAAACCTTAGAGCTTTACAGAGTACAGTACATGTGAGCTGACAAATGCAAAAGTTTTAAGTCCCACAAGTGTGTCACAAGTTTCACACATGATTTTCAACTAGATAAAAGAGCTCTGAGAAGAAGTAGTTGAATGGTATCCGTTATTCTCCCGTTGCAGCATTGTCAGACTCATTTGAAGCTATTTTGTTAGTGAGGTCAGAAAAACAATAGTATCAGGACAGACGCCTTCATCATGCAGTGTATGAGAAAGTTAAGCTCCCCTCCTATAAACCTTGAATGCTGTGAGAGTTCTGAGCAGTCTAACTCATCTAAAGGACAAAGTGATGGCGCCAGGGAGCAGACGGCTCGTAAACTAATGGGACTCTTGTAAAAAGATACTCCCCCCCGGATTATACCTGCTCAGGAGGCCTGATGGATGGCCCATATGGTTAGGAGAGGACACAGCATAGATGAGTGTACAGGTGTGAGAAAGTGTGCGTGGGAATGTGTGTGCTCTTTTGTGTGCTGTAACAAGGACTCATATAGTTGACTCCCAGAAGGATACCTCAGAATTTACTGATGTCAAGTAGTTTCCAAAATAACTAAGAGACAGATTTTTTTTTTAAAAAAGGTTCATGAGGAAATCTACTGAATATTAAAATTCACTTAAATTTTACAAGGAATTGTTATACTGAAACAGCATAAATTGAACAATATCAACACAGTATTGAGCAAAAAAGCAACTGTGTCAGTAGGGCTAGGCAATGTGGCCTAAAAATAAAATCTAGCCATGTTGTTAAAGAAATAAGGGGGAGGAGGGAAGCTACGGAAGCTCCTGGGGGCAAAAGGTGCACTGCAGCAAGAGGAGAAAAAACTTGATTTTTTTATTTTCTAAATAATGGGAAACAAAAAAATTGAATTAATCGATAAAATCAATACATTGCCCGGGCCTATGTGTCAATAATATTAATCTGTGATTTATCAAAACCCAATCAAAACTTTTACGCAACAATGAAAACAAAAGTGCAAATTGTCTATTTCTCTTATGGTAAAACACATTCCTGTTCTTCCCATTTACTCTATGTAAGTCAACAGTTGGTATTTGCACCTGTTCACAGTCATTTCTTGATCCAAACATTGTCTGTTGCATTGTTGTGTAACTTGTTGGTTCTGAGTCCTTTGATAAAAAGTAGAATAAGCTGCCTGCTCAATATGAATAACCCCATCAAAAATATATCTTATGGATAAGCTTAATATCATCCAGGTTATGCGGTACTATCTAGATGTCATCTAGATGAATTGGCAGTGGTGTCAAAAGAAGAATAGGTGCAGTATTAATCATAAAGATATAATGTCATTTTCCACTGTAAGAACATCTAAACGTATTAATTTAAGAGGCCTTTATCTAAGCAAGCCTGTCATCTGGAGGCCACTTTCTTTTCTTAATCCTTAGTAAATAGCTAAAAGAAAGTTAAAAGTCAATAATGGAAGGATTAGATTAAAACTGTGGCCATGGGCAAACCCCCCCTCCCCCCCTACCTGCACATATAAATTAGCTCTCAGCTTTTCCCAGTTTCCAGAAGAGAACAGGTGTGAACTGAAAGGGCTGAAGTGTGTTCACTCAACCTTCTCTTAAAAAAAAAAAAAATGTGAAAAATTCACATAGAAGACCACATGGCGTAACATACGAATAAACTAAGCCAGACAATCTGGTGGACTACTGACACAGGAGACAGCTTGTGGTTGGACCAACTTTATTAAAATCAGGTGTTTTGCCTGCAGATGTGCCAGGAGGCAGCAAACACACATGCACATTCATGAGCACACAGATGTATGCTGGTGACTTGTGACACATGTAACAGACACACAGCTGAATGGGAGTTTTATGCAGAAATAAAGTATTGTGGCTTCAACACTAACTATTTCTATCCACAGCTTTGTAGATAATTATTAGACCACCTGTTATTTTCCCAGAGAAATTCATTTTCAGCATGGCCTATTATTCGTTTCTGGCATCTTTTGCAAAATTTTTGCATAATTGCTCACGAGAAAACCTTGATGACCTCCAAGTGTTGACTTTCACTATTTTTACAACAGTGCTCCAAATATGATTTCCGAAGCTGCAATTTCTACAAATACATCTTTGAAAAACATTTCATTTTTTCACATAAAGAGTGAGAACTTCAGCTAGAATACATGCAGAAATACTTCTTTTTTCCTCAACTCAGACATTCGAAACTTCCACACGGGAACGAACAATCAAACAAAGCATTAGGACTGAGTTCAATTGAATTACATCGCCACTTCCCACTTTGATAGGAGCTATTAACTTTGCAAAGAGTGCTGATGGTTAAGCCTATCATATGGTGGCTGCTGTGTAACAGGATTGTAGCATTACAGACTGCGGAGCAAGCAACTGTGGCAGAAGCAGCAGGCCTCCTCACGCAACTGCTGCAGTGAAGGTGATGACAGTTAGAGACACAGACTGTAGTGGCAGAGGTGTAACAAAGAGCTGCAGCACCCCCAACAGAGGAACACACCAACAGGCAGTAAGACAAAGAAAGGAACAAGTGTGTATGTTTGTATTTGTATGTGTAGTCAGTTTTTCCTGTTCAAGTTCTTATATGTCACTTATGTTGTCACTGGGCAGTCAGGGGTCCAGCCTGGGTCTGAGAACACAAGTGAGAACAAATGTTTGAAGTGGATTTTGTCTAGTACAATGATCAGAAAAGGAACAAATAAAAAGGGATTTAAAAAGAAAACAAGAGCTAAAGAAACAAAAGAAAAATTGGTAAGATAAAAAAAGGGACGTAAAAGACAGAGTAAGTATAAATTGCCAGGGAATTGGAGAGGAGAAGGGATCATTGCCATAGCAACAGCGGTATTTCTGTCAACCAGCAATGACTGCTTGATGTCCACTGACAGTTCTTGGTCTTAAAATCTATTAAAGAAAAAAAAATATGCAGAAAGTCTGTAAAATCTGGCATGAATTGAAGCCATTGTAGAGCCAGTAGATTTAACAAGAAACAGACCACAGAGCATGGTGGTAAATTTGCTAATTTTACTTGGGTTATTGTTTTTTTTCTGCCGAGCATGTACAGTTATTTCGATGGTTCTAGATTCAAATAGTAATCATCATACTTTGCCAAGGCAACAAGTTATTGTGAAATTACTGTAGCCCTGTGCAAATAATACAGCTGTGAATGTACATAAAGTGAAGTGATACTGCATCTGTGACAGTCTGTATCAGTTCTTGATTTCGTCGTTGCTGAACATGCTGTGGGTGCCGTGTTCAGGTTCATTCAGCAGACAGGCTCACCTCAGGGCATCCGGAATAATTAGCCGAGATCAGCCTGTGATCAATCACCCTGCTCTCTAACACACACAGGTCATCACCTCCAACATGACCTCACATGCTTAACAGACCTGCTGTCACAACCTGTCACAAGGCAGCGGAGAGAGGTAACAAGACAAAAAAAGTGACAGGGAAGTGAAAAATCAAACTGAAGTGGTGGTGATGGTGACTTGGGTGACATATGTAAACCTGAGAAACAGCAATGAAAACAAGAAAAACAGGTGGAAGCAATCCTACTCAATGCAATCTAATGTTTTAACAGGCATAGAGTGTAACAAGCACAAGCTCTGTGCATGATGCAACATATGACCAAAATTAGGCTGTAAAAAAAAAGAGTCAAACCAGATGCAATGAGAGGTCAATCGATTTTAGAAACACAATCACACAGCCAAACATAGTGAGATGCAGACAAGCGCACCTGTGGACTCTAGAGACTGGCAGTCCTCACCTGTCGGGGGGCTTGGCCCAAAAACATGCCTGCCTCTGCAATTAATTATGCCATTCAAGTGAGGGACCAGCCAATGGATCATCCAGGACCCCCCTCCTTTGAGCTCAAGGACAGACGGTCGAGTGTCTTTTACACAAGGGGGCGTTGTCCCCACTGATAGTACATATGTGTTTTTTGTGTTGGTAAATTTGTAATGCAGAAAAAATTGCCTGCTTCTATTCTGACTCTGAAAACTGTTAAACAGTCAACAGTCAGATACTCCAGGTTTATTTTACAGAGGAAACAGTATCTGAAATGTCCCAAAAAAGCAACCATGTAAACAAAGATCTGAATGGGTCTCCTTAACTACAAGCAAGCAAAAATATTTACTTTTTCCCAGAAATATTTTGTTAGAGTAGGATTAAATCCTCTTGACTGTGTGAATCTCATTTTTTTTTTCTTTTTGTGTTCTCATCTATCACCAATTCTTTGCTGCTGCAATGACCCAATTTCCCCATGGGGATCATTAAAGTTTCATCTTATCTTATCTTATCTGCCCCCCTCCCTTTCCCCATCACCCTCTCCAACCCCTCCTCCCCTTATCCTTCACTTAATTATGTCCTGTGAATGAAGTTCATCTTTCATGCTGCCAGCAGCCGGCAGCATGGCTCGCCCGTTCTGGGCTATCTAATCATGGCGCAGAGACTAAACTAAATTTAGACAGGCGGGTTGTGATGCCTGGCAGGCCCTAATGGGGGCTGACATCTCAAGACACTCTGCTGATGTACAGGATACACTCTGCCCGTGTGAGCTGCTACCACAGTTGACTAACGCTGATGACTTGTGAAGCAGTTTGTTTTGTTCAAAAAGTTTTCAAGGGGATCACACACAGAGGTGAAGTACTCTGCTGACTAAGGCCATTCAAACTTAATGAAATCCAACATTTACATTTCAGGATCTTAGCCAACATGTCTTGTGTGTACCTCAAAGAAATCTACATGTGGCAAGTGAGCCAGTGACAAAGTGAACCAAGGGATATATTCTTACTCTAATAGTGTAATGTATTGGATCTTATCTGCTGAACTATTTCAGTTGAGACAATCTAAAGTGGCAAGTTTTGTTTATTAGTTTTATATCATTAACTGTAACCAGAATAATTTTAAAGGCTCCAACAATTATTTTCTTTTTCAATTAATCTGAAAATGATCTTTTTAGATGTGCATAGTAATAATTTGGTCTACCAAACACTGGAAAACATGTTTCTCATCTGTGGGTGGGGACAGAGGGGGGTGTGTGAGTGACCCAGGAAATGTGCTGCAGCTTGGCTAGGCATTGACTCCAGC
>JAQQAE010021246.1:0-10506 GCA_029823295.1 Pseudamia nigra | reverse complement strand
TGTGGGTGGGGACAGAGAGGGGGGTGTGAGTGGCCCAGGAAATGTGCTGCAGCTTGGCTAGGCAACGACTCCAGCACCGCTGGAACTTTCAACCCCCGAACGACATGAGATTTACACACATGACTAATATGAATTGATTGATTCAACATAAAAATGGCACATAGGATACTGCACATGTCACATAAATCAATCTCAGAGCTACGATATCAAATCTGCTGCAAATCAGCTGCACGACAATGTAATGAAGTTGAGGTTTCCTTCACATTTAGCCACGTTGATGACTTTGGCGACCTGATGGATGTGCTGACTCTGGAAAATTCACTGCAAAATCACAGACTATGAAAACTCTACATTTAGGATGTTCAGCTTCACAAAAATAATATAAATGTGTGAGTTTAACTCTTACCTTCCCCTATTTCAATGTCTTTGAACGCCATCTCAGAGCCTGAGTCGCTGATGAGCATCTCTCCATTCAACGTGAACATGATATTCATCTCAGTCAGGTCGATCATGCAGCCGACCACGTCACCAGACTGCCACTGGCGACCGAACGGCTCATTACCAATGTGCCACCTCTGAGCCTGCAAAGCAGGAAATAATACACAGTACGTTCACAAAATAAAACGGTTGTAAGCAAAGTGTTAGACTGTACCTAGAGCTGGGCAACAAACTGACGTATATTAATCTTATGATGTACTATACGTGTTTTACATTGTGATTATTATTGTGATGATGATTTAGCATGTTCAGCATTTTATTTTTGTCTCCATAAGGACAGAACTCAGACGTCATGTGTTTGTTTTTATTTGTGACAAAAGCCATCATACGCATCTTTCATGTCATTTTTTTCACCTCTTTGTGCATTTTTCATCTTTTACATCGCATTTGTCTCTTTGTATATTTTAAGCCATTTTTGCCTTTTTGTGCTTTTTTTGTGCCTTTTATGTTTTTTGCATTTTTCTTTATGTTTTTGCGCCTTTTACAGTTCATCGCTTCTGTCTTTTCTCATCTTTTGCATCATATCTCACCTTTTTGAAGTGGTTTAAGTGGTTTAAGGTTTGCATCCCTGCTACCATTTCATATTTTAATGTATTTTTGCATCTTATACAAATAAATTAAAATCAGAATTCATCATCTGCTGCTGTCTTCTACATTTCATTCAGGACAAAAACTCAACCTTTGAACTTCTTTAAGATAATGATTTGACATTTATCATGATATTTATCGATACTGACTTACATGGACATTTGTGTTATGACGACTTTTTGTTCTGTTCTAACTGCACCAATGTCCATCTGAAGTTAAAGCGGACGGATACAGTGCTGTTCTTATTTTAGCTCTTATTTTAGAGTTTTGCGTGATCCTCATGTGCAGAGGTGTACTGACCTTATTGCCGTTGAAGACGTAGGCCAACTCATCGGCTCCCAGTTCGGTGTCAGCACGGACACTCGGACGGGCCCAGCCCACTCTCATCTCCCCAGTGGTCACTGCCTCAAACTCAAAGTACCATTTCCCCTGGGTAACAGCGTACGACCTCTCAGCCCGGAAGATTCGCACTTTGTCCCCACGGGTGTTCTCAAGGCCGTGGCCAGCTGCGAAGAGAGACGGCAGATGAGATCAGGACGGATGGTGATGAAAGATTTTAGAAATATCAGGAGGGTTAGACTTACTGCTCTCCTGATCTGGAGGCTCGATGTTGTAGCCGTAGCCAATGAGTGTTCGGACAGCGTTGTTAACACTGTCACGGTTGGTTTTCTTAGTTCTCTCATCCAGCAGGTTATAAGGTACCAGACGAGGGTTTCGCTTACTTAGGATGTCCTGAGAGAGATATGAAGCATGATAAGTGACATCAATACTATTTTCAAACCATTTTGACAGCACCTGGGCCTGTCTGTATTCCTAAAGATTCTTAGAATCCTCTCAAGGAGCACTTTGAGTGTTTGACACTTTGAGAGTTTGGTTCAATGATGGTGCAAATGCACTATGATGGAAACGTTGCTGAGAAGCATCTTTGTACAAAAGGAGAGATACCCTGATGTAACATCTGAATAACCTATGCCATTTAATCAAACGGTTAAGCCCACTTTTGCGTCACCATTGGTAAAACCTTTCTATGCATTTGCAAAATCCAATAAATAAAGTTTGAAAATATAAGGTTACCTGCACAATACTGTAGGTCCATCCTTGTCGTACCCGGTCCCTTGCCCACACATTATGTCCATTTTCTGCCAGTTTCTCTACCAGCTGGTTCTGGTTGGGTGTCAGTTTGACATGGTTGAGGTCAAGGGGGGCAGGCTTATACCCATTGGACATCACATAGCTAGAAGAAGAAGCACAACGTATATTTATAACCTTTTCCTTCCAGGATGGTGAGAGTCTCATGATCACAATAATGACTGTCAACTAATTTAGTAAATTATGTGTAACCAAGCAATTCTGTTCATCTTTTCTTCAAATTTGATACAAAAAGCCAAAGGTTCCTTGAGCTTCACCAGTCGCAGTATGCCCCCATGCAGGTTCATACATGTACATACTGTAATAAGACTGTATTTGGTTGTGAAAATGCAAAGGTGGAATTTAAAGACTTCATATTATGTTGTGCATAAAAGAGAATAAATAAAGTTCATCTGCGTGTAAATCTCTGTTTTCATACGTCTTGGGTAGCTTGATCTTCTTGAGATTCTCTTCGGCTTTCTCATCTCCCATTCCAACGTGACAGCCCAGAGCCAGGAGAGTCCTGCGGGAAAAGAAGAACTCTTTCAACAGCTGTGTCAATTGACAAAACCCTCCTCCTGTGACCCCTGAGCAAACGGAGACCTTTACAGACACTGAATCCTAAACTCACTTGAGTGTCTCTCCAGACATCTGCAGGTTATAGTTTCTCTCGGGTTCAGGGAGACTTTGGAAGTCCACCAGACATGGATGCAGTTTCTTGTTGTCATCCCTAAACTGTTGTGGAACAAAATGATAGATAACTAGTAAACTAATGACAAATATCAAACATCAACACAAAATACAATTATTTTCAATCAAATCCTTCCTCTTATGCAGCTCTTTGTGTGTCATTTTGATGACTCCACACTCACCGTGCCGTAGGTCCAGCCCTGCTCTATTCTGGTGACGGCCCACAGCTCATGGATGTTTTCTGCCAGCTTCTCTCGAATACGCTCCAGGTGGGGTGGCAACACAATCTATGACCACAATAGAAAAAATGCAGTACAGGTGAAAATTTCCCAACTAATGTTGAGGCAGTAGATTTTGATTTAATCATATATTTTGTCTATTGTTCATGATTAAAGGGCACTTAATTTTGGTCAGATTTTTTTTTCATCTGAATTGCTCTGGACTAGTTTTAGTTAGCTATATATATATATCATAGAACTTTAGTGCATTAATAACAACTGTATGTCAAAAATAGTGTCGTTGCCATGGTAACGTGGCATGTCATCACCACCAAACAGGAAGTGCCTGTAATTTTAAAGTCTTTAATCCAATCTTCCTCAAATTTGATATGTTTCATCAAGGTAACTGCATAAGTACAAGTATATGTCAAAAATGACAGTGTTACCATGGCAAACCTTCGGCAAAAACTCGATGGTAGATCACCAAATCTGTATCGACCCGAACACATCTACATGTCAACATTCATGCTGTTCCCATGGCAACAGGGCAACTAGAAATCCTTCACTGTTAAACAGGAGGAGGTTCTAACTGTGGGGTTGTTTGCTATATCTGTACCAAATTTGGCACATTTCATTCACAGATCTGGATGGCTAAAATCAAAAAGATTTTGTTATTTTTTGAGCAAGTTACTATTAATGTATTAATATTAATAGAAGAAAGTTTCTCACAAATCACTCTAATTCATTTTACTTAATTGCCAAAAACCAGTCAGTGAATTTTCATCATAAATAAACCTCAACATAGTTGAATGAAACAACAAATGAACCCTACAAAGTCAACACTGCCTACAGCCTGTCAAGTGTCACAGTATCACTGCATCTTTATTCCACTCCTATCACAGGGAAAGTAACATGATAATCATATTATGTGGCACTTTGTGATTGTGTGTGTTCTTTCAGGATCAGCATTCTTACCTGCACCGTGTCCACAGGACAGGGGGTGAAGGAGGTGTGGGTGAGGGACAGGGTGGGCCCCAGCAGGTTGCGGACCCCGTTGAAGTCATGCTTGTACTCCTTGATGGGTTCAATGCGCATCCTGTCTCTGGGCAGCAGAGCCTCATAGCAGGGGGCGTAGCCAGGGGGGGGCATGAACTTGAAGTCACCATGACGACCACCAAGGAGAAACCGAGCTCTGCAGGGACACAAAAAGGCTGAGTCTTACATCGCATTTATCTATGTGTTACTTAAGTAGTTTATGTTAAGACTGTGTCGATCTTTACAAGTCTCAACTAAATCAGTGAACCTTATCAGTGAAAATCAGTGAAGCCTTACAGTATGTCATCACCACAAGAGATCAATACACGGACCAGGCATTGAATCTCTTTTAAGAGCGTACACTGAGCACCTTGTGAACGTAAAGGTATAGTACACTGTGTGATTGTTTCAGCTGTAACCACACTACACAGTACAAATGAAATCAAACACCACAAACCTTTTTCAATCAACAGTGGACAGAAGTAGTGTGGTTTTTACACCTGTGTGGTTCCACTTAATTTTTTCCTACTTCTTTTCTGTTCCCTTCAGAGTGGCAAGCAGCACATCTGCTCTCTCTCTGTCACACACAAAGACATGGGACTCTAATATTACTACATTAATATGCCTATGCCTGCCCGTATGTGTGTGAATTTTAAACTTCTAGCTGAATCTAACTTATTGTCTCCGGTATGTGATATTTCTGTGATGTTTATTGCTTTCAGCTTGATTTCACTCACTGTTTCCTGTGGCTACACAGGCACAGTGAGGAGAAAATCAGAGAGAACGCAAAGTGATCGGATGAAAGTCGAACATGTTTGAAACTCGTCCAACACACAATTTGTGGCTCAGACCATTCTGCTCATATAACCGCAAAAGGTGCATAGCACGATCTCTGGCCACAATTGCTTGCGAATGCTGCGGGGGGGGGGGCAGTATGGCTGCAAATCAGGTCTGAATCGGGCCTGAAATCGCACAGTGTACCCTGGCCTTTAAAGACAACATTTAGGGTTTACAGCGGTTACATAAGAAAGCAGAGGTATGCAGGTAATAATAATGAATTAATTATACCTAGGATCGACAGACATGCTGACCCATGCATCTCGGCCTCAAGTCATATGGTTTATGACCCTGTGACCTTAACCTTTGACCTTTTGTCTCTAAAGACATTTCCATAGGTGGTAGTTCCAAAGTCAGCCTGCCTGCAGATGGCACCAACTGCCTTACCCACTCCAGGAATAGTTAACATGTGGAATATTACATTTCAAAGCCTCTTATTTTTCGACTGTCTGAAATTCAGACAGATGTGAGGGCAAAACTGATATGAAATTGCAAAATTCACAATCCTTCATACAGTAAGTGCATATTTGCTGCAGATTTTTTCCTGCAATAAAAACATAAATACTGAAACAGGATTTTAAAAAGGAACCAAAGGGGACTGTACACAGTGATCAATAGCCTTTAACTGTGCAGTCAAACTGGTGAGAGCAGACTCGTCAGTATAGAGTTGTGATAGGATAACTAGACGATCAGGGTTTCAAATCTATGTGTGTCTATGTACAAGGAAACACTGATCTCTCTTGAAGTCAGCAAAAATAAATTGTGATTAAGGTAAAAAAAAATTAAAATTAACGAACTAAAACACAGGAGGTTAAGAGTAGGTGAGACTTACTTGGTTCCAGCAGAGAAACTGATGACAGGGAAGAAGAGGCCGTCCACGTTGAAGTTTTCAAACATGCCCTGGACTGGGTGGCCATTAATACGGAAAGAGATACTGGGCACGCTCAGATCCAGACAGCAGCTGACGACGTCATCTGCAGCCAGAGTGTGTGCGCTGGGAGAAGCAACCTGGCGAGGTACGGTACCTGAAGGGACAAGTAGCAAGAAAGTTCAAAAAGATTTGGAGCAAGTGGTCCTTGTATTCGCATTTTAACATTGGGTTAAGTTTAGTTCATTTCCAAACTTAAACAATGGTTTACAATATTAGCTAGTAAATGGTCTGTCACACTCCTCAAACATTACATGAGCTGAAACTAGGAATGACTCTTATTGAAACATGAAACTGATACAAGACACAACAATAAGGATCACATCAGGTGAGTAAAAACAGATGAGTAGAGCTAAAGACTTACTTTTGTAATAGAAGAAGTCACAAAATAAATAGATAAAAGTGCTCTGTCAAGTCTGAACACCACTATGGGAGCCAAGTTCTGCCAGTACTGGTCATTTGTAAAATGTCTCATCTCTACCTTGAAATCATGACTTTTCCTTTGTTCTAATCTACTGTTTCCCTCTTTAGATACAAGTGGCTTACTCAAATGATCCTTTCCTGTCCCACCCAAATGCCGGTCTGGTCTAGACTCTGCTGTTGTTTTAATGCATTTTTAGGTTAGTTGTCTTAATGTTACATGCATTGTGACTGAGATCGCAACGAGTGTTTGTCAGGTATACCATGTCGACATTTGTACAAGATTACTCCTTGCGCTAGTTATATGGAAAGTGATTTCAACATGCCAAACAACTCCTCATGCCAAAGCAGAGCTGTTGCTGTGTCACACCAGAGACACTCCGCTGTCCCTCCATTCTATGGGAACTATTCCACCTGCTGATCTCCACAAAGTTGTCCATGTTCAACCAGCAAGACTATGGAGGACAGGCATAAGGGGAGAGAAACAGCAGCATCTCTGACGAAGAGGGAAAAGACCACTGCACGGTACTGTACTGTTTAGGCTTCGTAAGCAAGACAAATTTCCCTTGGTGGACAATAAAGTATATCGTATTGTATCATATTGTATGTATTCTTGGTTCATAGCAGCCATACACATTGATGTTTAGGTGTAAAATGCAGAATATGTGTTTTTCTGGTGAGGATCCTTTGGATGTCACATATCCCCTCTGGTCTGCTTTAACTCAGCCTCGTTCATTTCTTCAGATAGTCTGGTTGGTTCACTTCCAAGTGAAAGCTGGTGCAGCCAGTTTAAGTGTGAAATCAAACCCCGCACCAAATTTAGAACGGGAGCAGAAAACAAACTGGTCACCACATGTATTTCTTAGGAAGACAAATGAAGAACCAGGAACCGCAAGGCCACATACTGTATATTTGGTGTTGCTCCATTATTTCTGATTGAAGTACTGCTGATTGGATTGCTAATTGAAGGGAAGTATATTCTGTCCAACACACTAGTGACCATTTTTTCGCCATTGTGACCATTGTCAGCATTTCGGCAGTTCTGATCATGTGACATTGTTTCCAAAGGGTTGTGGAATGAAAGCAAAGCAAACAAAATGAAAATGCAATAATTCTGTAACAGAGTATACTATTCTATACAGTACATGTGAAAAACCTCTACCAATTATTTATTTTCCCACCTTTCCTACTGCTACCACATTATTATAACAAAAGAGGCATCCGTGCATATTATGTAATGTAAATTAGTGTAACAAATGTAATGAAGAGAATGATGTTACCTGACCACAGGTACAGTCCATCAAAGCCATACGAGTAGAGGTCGTCTCCCACCCCGTTGCCTCCCCAGCCCTCTCCTCCTCCAGGGTAGGGGCTGTAGCCCTCCGTCATGGCCCAACCCACACGCAGGTGGGTGGCCTGAGCAGTGACAAAGGACTCCACATAGTCCACCATCACTTCAAAGTACCACTTCTTATACTGCGTGGAACCTTCACATGTCCCCAGGAAGATATTGGGCCTCACGCTGAGCACAGATGAGGAGAGAGAATCAGATTTACGAGCAAGACATAGGCAGCAGTTTGAGCACTATGCATCAGAGGGAAGTGGCTTGTTAAATGTGACGTAATCCTCACATTTAAGCAGACTCGGGCAACAACAGCAGGGCTTATAAATGTGTCAATTCTAACTTTTTTCTTTAGTGAAGCACCACTTATGGATCTGAGGACTTCAAACTCATTTCGATTCATTCATCATAAAATAAATGAAATGAGTCATCATTTCATTTATTGTGAATGTTACAGCTATAGTCGCTACAGACGCTGGCCTCCAAATATGGCGCCATAATGCATCACAGTTCCCATCCCTTAGAGAGTTATTCATGCAATTTTTTTTATATTCAGTGTTTTATCTGCAGTAACTCATAGTCTGAAGGGACAGGAAATGAACCCTTCACAATTTGTGCTGAATAAAGTCGTAAAGATACTCTAAATATAGTGCACAATTAGACTGACACTGATGTTTTTAGGTGTCTAAAATACTGGTAATGCTCTTGAGCCGTTGCTTCCTGCTAAGCTAGCTACATATATCCCCTAAATGAGCTTGTGTGGACTGAAATACATTTATTTTAGTTGGAAGCACAGAAAAAAACTGCTAACTTAAAAAAGCTATGAAAAACTATGGGAAACCTCTTAAAAAACAAGTGGTTCACAAACATTTGCACAAACAGAAACAAAAGTTGGTGAATTAGCTAAAGCCAGCTAATGCGCTAGCATTAGCTTTAGCTAGCAAACTAGCACCAGAATGTTTTCTTCCATTCCATCCATTTCCTTTGCATTTTGTCATTATAAATATGTAAATTTGGACTGAGACATGTAGAGCTGCATATATTTAGCAGATAATGAACTTTAACTTGGAAACAGTAAACATCGTCATTTCCTGTCCTGTGTGAAGTACCTGGTGGCATAGTTGACGATATTGGTCTGCAGAAGGAGGTCTCGACCCGGCAGCAGGTTTTCAGTGATCAGGTTCTGATTGGACCTCACAGCCACACCGTTACACACACAGAGAGAGCGCAACACATCCAGAACCTAAAGACATAAAAACAGGTCTCATGCTTCAAAGATTTTTAGTAGCTTTTATAAAGAACTCAAGTTCCACCTACTTTCTTCTGGCTCACTTTAGGGTTATGGGACCTAAGTTTACAGTCAGTGGAACCATCTTTTGATTCCATTTGAATTCTGTTATAATTTACATTTGTCTGTTAATTTAAAAGACAATTTTACAAGTCAAGGAACTTGGACTTTGGAAAAAAATACTAAAATATCAGTTAGTTTTATATGAACTTGCTCAACGGACAATTCCGACTTGTGATATACGGTAGGCATGTACAGTAAGTATTGCAAGAACCAGACTGCCACTAAACTTGAAGTTAATTCCCCCGGTGGCCATTTGCTCATACTGCACCCCAGCCCAGAACACATTTTCTCCATAAACCACGATAAAAGAGACCTCTGTCAAACTACTGACAGAACCTACAGCGGAAAAAAAGACTACGATCAGTTTTTATAACATGGAGGTTTGAAATGTTTTAATTTGGCAAAATACTCAAAAATAAATTTTAAAAGAGTGGGAGATGTGAGGGGGGCAGCGGGGGAGAACTAGTACACATGTGCAGCAGCCTCAATATGCATGTACTGTACAGTGGGCCCATGACACATGGAAATGACATGGAAGCAAACCATTTTCTTCATATCATTGCTGCTGAGCATAAGGAACGAATGGATACAACTTTGAAAGCCTGCGACTTGAATATACATCTTAACATCAAGATTACTACAACTTTGATCAATTTACATAGTTCTTCGAGAGTAATGTAGTCGGAGGTGAAAATTAGAGGTCAACAGATTATCGTCCGGGCCGATCATCGGCGCCGATATTTGGAATTTTGACGTATATCTGTATCGGTGTTTTTTTAATCCGACTGGCCGCTATCAAGAAATCAATTAAAAACTGTTTTATTTCAGCTCAGACGCTGCTGCCCCTCTCTCTCTCTCTCTCGCTCTCCTGCCACTTCTGTTTCCAGCATTGTTCTGCCTGCGGCGCCATGATTGGTTAAAACAAGCCACAGTATGTGCAAGTGGCAGAGACACTGAAGCGGAAACTGTCCTCTCACACACATACACAGTGGACATGTGTTTTGTCGTGTGGTTCTCCACAAGACAAAACACGTACTGTATTTGCGCTTTACAGAAAGCAAACACATGTTGAAGGTAAATGCAGAAAACTCCCGAAATTGTAATAAACATCCCACTGCTCTATATCTCACAACTACTTCTTACAGCGTGCAGCAGAATAACGTACAAGCGGCGTAAACATTAGCAGCTCTGCTAAGCTAGTAGCACTTCCCGACATGTCTGTGAATTACTTGAAAAAATGCTGTTGTTGATATCAATGTGGAAACAGTCTGTGATTGTAGAAGCCTGTGATTGTCAGAGAGTAAGAAATTCAATTCACGCTGGGAAGCACGCTGAGATGAAGGCCGACTAGTTTTTAGCATAACATTAGCTCGCTGGTCCTGCTCTCAGTAGACTATGTACAGTGGGGACAATAATTATTGGGAAATGTAAAAATGTGCAAGTTCACCCATTTAAAAAGATAAGAGAGGTT
>JAQQAE010021245.1:0-10506 GCA_029823295.1 Pseudamia nigra | reverse complement strand
ACACCGCCATCTGGTGGATGCATGACACAAGTGCGCCTTATAATCCGGTGCGCCCTATAGTGCGGAAAATACGGTACCTAATAAGGCCTGAACTAAACAACGCATATTAAGATCAGAATTCAACAGCTTCCTTCCTGACATTAAGCAGTAATTTTTGTAGGTAAAGAATTAATTCCAAAACATGGTTATACATTTATAAGTGCTTTATAATGGCAAATAAGTCTTACCATAACTGTTTGATGACTACCACCAAAACCGTGCAAATCCACGACTAAAAAGAGCAGCTCACCTGAGTTTCCAGTTTCAAGCTGAGGTGTTTGGGGTAAAATGCCCTTTAACTGTGTCGCGTTAAACAGCAGAGAGCTAACGGGAGGCAGTGCAGGTGCTGGAGCAGAGGGAGGTCTTATTGACCTGATCGTAACATTAGATGAAGTCTGGGATATGAAGCCAGGTTTATGATGCTCAGTGGAGATTGTAGTTTCAGCAGCTCTGTAAAAACAACAACAACTACAGTATATCTGATGTTTTTACAAGCTATAAGTGTTTTCATGAAACACAGACAGGTCAACTTGTTAAAAGAAATTAACAAAATAATCCAGAATGAGCAAATGTCATTGTTTATGCAAAGCAGGCTTTTTTAGAGACCCAAAAACTACACAACTAAATTAAATAAAAAGGATGAAACATCTCCATCCCCCCTGAAATCTACAACTATTGATTTACACAGAAAAAAATCTTCACTTTTGGTAGGTAATGGTGAAAGCTGAAAAGAAGAAAATAATTAAATTGAGAATTGAGAGGATGGTTGAACAAGAGCCAATAATAAACGAGAGATTAGGCTCCCTGCTTTTGCAATATGAAGTTTCAATGTCTTCATTCAAATGTGTGACAGCCCTGTTTCCAGAAAAGTAACTAAGTCATAGATGAGTGGAAATACTTACGTTAGTCTTAGGTTACTTTTCACAGGGGCAGGTTTGGTTTGTTGTTCATCCAGCAGACCTGCAAATAAAAATATTAAGACAAAAAAAGCATGCACTTACTTTTAAAAACCACAGATGAACACGATGCATTTAATCTGACACTGAAGCTGTACATTGAAACAATAATAAAAAAATAGACTCCCTTGATTCTTTATATCAGAATTACCTGCCATTTGTTCTGCTGAGACAGTTCATCAGTATCTGGATTAATGTACAGTATGTGCATTATATAAACGTACATGTGGTCTGCTTAGGGATGTTTAAAAAGCATGATACAAAACCATCTCTAATTGCTGACAATAAAAACATTTAGCATATATGTTACTATATAAATCTGAATTGAACTTTTTCCATCTGTCTGCTAACTCCTCTACCAAAACGGGACCAGGTATCACCAAGCATGGCTAACGGGGTTCCTTATTACCTTGACTAGGCTTTGTACATAGTTTGCATCATGTATTTTGTGGTACTGCAGTGTGCTGAACGCTGTACTGAATTGCAATCGTCCACACTTTTGTGCCTGCCGCCATTTCTGTGTGGATCTGTGTTTGGTGACATCACTGTTTACCCACAATGCACCACATTGTTTATAAGCAGAGATACGTGAGAAAAGTGTGGAAAGTTTTGTGAATTTGACTATTTTACTATTCAGGTATATACCACTTACTATATAATTAAAATGCAATTATGACTGAGATAATTTCTCACATGAAAATCACTTTTTTGACAGAATTGCCATTAAACCACAGATATGCTCGGGTACATGTGTTATGCTGCTAGTATATATAACCAGAGCTGCCAGAGGCATCAACTTGCTTGTATGTAATTTTCAATTTTGCATTAGACTGCTTTACTTAAATATTGCAGTTTGCCACTTTTGTAAAAACTGTGTTGTTTTAACCTGCCTAAAGTTAAAGTCTATATAAATTCAAACAAATCTGGACATTTATACCTATATACAGCCGCAGGGTAAAAGTTACCCTCTTTGAAATTCTTTGATATTCCCATTGTTTGGGTTTCAAAAGAGTTTTATGCAGTTACAGTAGTATTTATCAGTACATGATCTGAAAAATATGTCAAATCATTTACCATAGTTTACAGTAATGACAGAAATAGAATTCTGAACAAAAACAAATTTTCTTTTAATACATACAACCCCAGTTCCAAAAAACTTGGGATGCTGTGTAAAATGTAAATAAAAACAAAATGCAAATGTCTGAAATTGTTCCACAATTTTTAGACATACAGTATCTTGTCACAGATTGATGAGCCTCTGTCCATTTTTACATCTGAGAGGCTCTGCTTCTCTAAAATGCTCCTTTTACCCCCAGTCATGTTACTGACATGTTACCAGTTAACCTAGCTAGTTGTAAAATGCTCCTCCTGTTGTTTTTAATTTGTGCCAATTACTTTTTCCAGTTTTGTTGCCCCTGTTCCAACTTTTTTGACGTGCGTTGTTGCCATCAGATTCAAAATGAGGTCATATTTTCCATGAAATGATGAAATGTCTCAGTTTCAACATTTGATGTGTATGTTATACTGGGAATAAAATGTGGATTCATGAGATTTGTAAATCATTGTCTTCTGTTTTTTCATTTATGTTTTACATGTCCCAACTTTTTTAGAAGTGGGATTGTATTTTAATTGTGATTTTAGGCTAATCTGAAACCGAAACACAGCTGATGAAACTCATGTTATGAAGGTATTCTGTTGTGAAGAGAATTACTTCACACAGTGACAGAGCAGATACTACTCTACAGCTGCGTGGGTTCATTTGATCTATCTGGTTGTTTTAAGATTTACAGTAAATCCTGGTGATTCTAGTGCTAAACCCAACATCAGGTCTCCTTCTGTCTGTGAAGCTGCTGACTGACTTTGCAGCCATTCATGCACATCTACCCCAGGAGAGTGACGGTTCGAATATGAAACTTCATTAGAACTGTGAGACAGAAATGAAAATGTCAGACACATTACGCCTGATTCACCGACTGTGTAAATAGGGCAAAAACGACAAAAGGGCTTTGTTTTGTGTGAATGTGGTGTGAGACAGACTCAGATGGGGGTTGGTGGATGTTGGCTCAATGTCAAATAATGGATCAAGAACAACTCAAGTTCGTGCTTCTGGCAGTGTATGTGATGCTGTTGGTCTTGTATATTTATGCTTAATAAGACTGAATTAGTAGCAAATTGACTGTTATTTCTGTTACTACTATTTTAAAACAGTTATTAATGCCATATTTTGCATCCATATTGTACAACTACTACGCTGTTAATTGAGGTCTTCTGAGGCTCATACTGACCAGAGCATATTAACATCAAAATCCAACAATTTGCTTGCTTAAAATAAACATTAATTAAGAGATTACAGTATTTATAGAAAACTGTCAATAAATGCCCCCACGGTTGTAGAATACAGTCACATGGCCATTAATACATGCTTCATAAATGGCTGATGTTCTAAATGGTAATTAATCCGATGAATATTTTCAGATGAGTCTATGTCGATAAATACTGTATCATGATAAATGTCAAATTTTAATGGCTTGAATATTAAAGGTCCTACACTGTGAAAATAGAAACTCCTGGCCACCCCAATTTTTCCCAGTTTTTTGTTGAAATTCTCACAGTTCAAGTTCAGCCAATAGGGTGAAATGGTACAAAGGCAAGTGCTGAACTGCCAGAGGTTAAAAAAAAGTTATTACCTAAACCTGAAAAATAAGGTACATTGCAGAATTATACAAAAAGGCATTTTTCAGGTAACAAGCCAGGGTTTAACAACTTAAAGCTGTTCTGCACCAGTGGAGGTTGATCAAGCCTTGAAAATTGGTGTAACTAACTCCAACAGGTGTCCCAAGTTTGGTTGATTAATGGAAACACCCTCTGTCTGCATAAAAGCAGTGTGGTACCATACGCTCGTGCTCATTATTAGATAGGGTTGTAGTGCAGAAAGCCTTGTGTTGCTATGAAAATGGTGAGAAAAAGGAACAAAAACAATGGAAGAGACAGACCATCTTAACACTGAAACATGAAGGTCTTTCCTACAGAAACTGCAAAGAAAGTCAAGGTGTCAGTGAGTAGTTTCCATCACCATCAAAATGTGTGATGTCACAAATTACAATAAAATTCTTTTTTTTTTTCCTTGGGCTAAATTATTGTGCGTATGATTGGTTGTAACTTGTGATCTTTTGAAATTACAAATTTGTATTCTAAAAGTCAGAACTGTACTGACTCATGCGGGCAAGACTAATGCATTTTGACTTGAACATAAATGGCTATGACTTGTGATGTCACAAATCATCAAAATCAGCTTGCATTTCATTACTCTCTTAAAATAATTACCCAAGTCATTTTTTTACAAAAATTTTTTGCCTAAATCATATCCTCATGATGCTGGACACCTCTGGTGAAATTGCCTACATTCTCAGTTAAACAAATAGTGCCATGGCACTCCTGCCTAAGAGTGTCAGTTAGGCGGGTTCAGTTTTTTGTGTTTCCTGAAAAATCTGAAAAAAATTACAATTGTTGGCAAAAAATGGCAATTATTTTAAGAAGGCATCGATTTTCTGCTGCCCATCTTGTTATTTGGATTTCTCAGACCTGACATTACTGGGCAAGTTCATATTTTCAGCGCTTTTATTTTACATCACCCAGTCAAAACCCAATAAAGATGGATTGTCACAGTGTGGGACCTTAAATAAAAGATGGCAGTTGGTGGAAGTTGGCTGAATGTCAAATAATAGACCAAGAATAACTGAATAGAGTTGAATCGTGCTTGCCTTTGGCTGTGGTGTGTACAGTTGCTGGCCTTGTGTTGTGTTTGCCGATGGCCTCCAGACATGGTGCTTCCTGATTGTTTGTGTGGCTGGTGGAGAGCTGTCCTGCCCAGTTTCCTGCTGGGTCTTGGCTGTGTTCCCCCCATCTCAAACTGGCGCTGTCAGCTGAACCTGGCCCATATCCAAACCTGAAGAGACACAAAGACCTCCGTGTCAGCTTTAATAAGAAAGGTAATTATATAGCCATGCAGACAGTGGGATAGATGGCAAATAGTTAAACACTGCAAAAAAAGAAGAAAAAAAAAGTCTATATAAAATATGACCATTTTTGGGACATTTTGCTTACTTTATTATCATTTCCTCCTGATTATTTTTATTTATTGGTTTCATATGATAGCTTTTTGTTCACTTTTGGGGTTTATTTTGTTCTTTTTAATTTATTTTGTGATTATTTGGTGTTTTATTAAATTAATTTCTGTTCATATTGTGGATCCTCTTGGTCATTTTGTTAACTTTTCTTCATTTCCTTCATTATTGTGTACATTTTCCTCATTTCATTGCTAATTTTGTTCATTCACTTATTGTTTTGTTTTTTATTATTAATATTGGTCCATAGCGTATAGTGTTTTTTTCATTTTGTTGATAATTTTGAGCTTTTCTGTTTATCTTGTGGATTACCTTGTTTATTAACCCATCCTGTTGCATATTTTGCTCTATTTTGTTCATTTTCTTGATTAATTTGTACATTCTCCTCATTTTACTGCAGTTAGTTTGCTTCCTGTTTGCTTTGTTCATCTCATATTCATTTCTGCTCATACTGTTCATTTAGCTTATTTTGTTTAGTTGTAGATTGGATTGGTTTCTGTTCATTTCTGCTCTGCATAAAAAAATAACTTATTTTTAAAATTTTGTCATTATTGTTTTCATATTCTTAACTATTTTGTTGTTTTTGACTCTTTTTCTTGAAAATTTGTTTGCTCTTTTGATCAGTTTTGCTCCTTTAGCTGCTCATTTTATTGATTTTTTATTTTGTTCCTTATTTATTTCCTGGTTATTTTGTTCATTAATATGATTATTTTCTTTACTTTTGCCACATTTTGCTACAAGTCAATGCTCAAAATTTCCAGAAGGAGCTAAACTAAATATGACCCCCCAATATTAAACAAAAGCTTTGTCCTTGCCTACAAATGCTCACCGTGTGCCTGCTGATTGGACTGTGAACAGGCGTTTGTTATTATTGTTGCAGTTTTCCTCTGCTAGCGTCCTTCTAATCACTGTCTTGGCTTTGCTCTTCTCATCATCAGGACTTAGTGGGACCTTCCCCGTCTCTAAAACATTTGCAGGTCCTGTGATGCCTTTGGAGGGCTCTGTGATTGGCGGCCCAGTTTGGAAAAACCTCTGCCGGGCTGCCTGGGTCTTCTGGGCCGAGGCGGTCCAGGACTGGGAGGGTGGAGGAGGACGACTGACTGGCTTCTGCATAATGTTCAGCGGGGCGGACAGCACAGATGAGGGGGTTGGTGTGGCCTGGTTTTGGCTGGCACTGTTTGGTCGCCCAGCTGAGATGGCGGTTCCCTTTTTGATCCCAGGCTTAGAGGAGGATGGTTTGCAACTGTTCTGGTGGGAATTACAGACAAAAGAGTCTGGTTCCTTCCCAGGTTTGTAGCCTCCTGTGTGAAGTGTGTTGGAGCATTCACTGCATCTAATTGAAGTTTATGAATATGAAATAATTAGTGCAGAATATGATAAAATATATGATTTATAAAAATAGATTAAAGTCTTACTTGAAACAGCTCCTGTGATACAGCTTTCCTTCCACAAAGTGTCTCTGCACCAAATGAACATGGATTTTGCATGCAACACACTTGCTATTGAGTGTCCCAGTTTTGTTGGCATTTTCTGTCAGAACCACCTTCTGTGAAAAAAAAACAAATTAGGAAAGCAGCTATCAAAAGAAGTAGGATATTTACCTGTTAGAACAATTGAAAGTGTCCACATATATTAAAAAAAGTTAAAGGGTGCACATTGTGAAAAATCATCTTTTATGTAGTTGGTCTTTGGTGTCTGAACATTATACCAAACTAATAAAACACTGTGCAGAAGCACACACAGTAGGTGTTTTTTTTAAACTGGGTATTGAAAAAGCCATTGTGATTTCTATGTTTTTGTAATGTCACCACTGTCCTCAGTCAGTCTTCCAGGACCCATGGAACCATCACCAGGGCATTCCTCAGTAGAGCATTTAAATGATGGTCTCAGAAAAGGGGTGCGGTTACAGTCACTCAATTGCATATCAATGAACACACAGTGAAACGACTTGTTTGGTAAAAACTCAAAATGTGGAGTTTACATATATTGGTCCACTGAACAATCTGTGTGGAACTTTGAACTGAAATGTATATTAAATTGTTAAAATGGGTACAGTATGTCTTCTTTAAAAATGGAGCATAAACTTGGCAATGCACAAGATTTTATAAAATCTTGTGCAATGCCATGATATTTCCAGGCACTGTTTGTCTCTTTACACAGGTGAGAAAATATGCACAGATGGTGGGGAATGGGTTTGTGGCTCTGCTTTAACTTTGTCAAATGCTCTCATCAGTCAACCAACATTTCAAACACGTTCGAAATGTACCCATTTGATGCCCCCGGTATACTGCAGGGCCAACAAAGACAAAATTCAACTTGACTCTAAGGTGAATCATGTAGCTCAAAACTGGCCAGTGACACAGTGTATGCCTAGCTTAAGAGGTGACCAACAATACAGATAGATGAAAAAAACTCCGTATATATATTAAAGCTTGATCTTGTGGTTCGATGTGTACTGACCTGGGGTCTTGTTTTGGCTGGCACTGTTTGGTCATCCAGTTGAGATGGCGGGTCCGATTTTGATCCCGGCCTTGGAGCAGGATGATCTTTACGTGGAGGTAAACGATTGTCTATGGCAGTTTTTGAGACAAAAGTTTTGGCAACCACTGGGAGATTTTTTTTCTCTGATGGCTCTTCCTTGGAACCCTCTGCTGGCCTTTTTACACCTCCCACTGAGGAAAATGAAAACAATCAAACATCACAAAAATAAAGACCTTAACTCCAAGTGTTGCATAAGAGGGAGACGTTACAATTCTGCAATAAGTCTAATATAGCAAAGGTTCAAACAAACAAGCGGCGTAGCTCAAATTTCCAGGTCAAGGCGGATAAAACGCTCACATTTCACTCGTGACTATTCTGACCTCAATTGTTTTTTTTATTCTTGGCACATAAGACATGAGAAGACAGTCTGAGTGAGCTCTATTCTCACTTGGAGGTCGCCCTTTAAAGTAGTTGTAGTACTGGGAGACGTAGGTAAGAATGCTGAGTCTGTCTGGGATCCTTAAAGCCACCATGTCCTCCGCATCTAACAAAGCTGGAATCCCCAACTTCTCCTCTGCAATCTGGAAAGCCTTCAGAAGGAAACACAAGCACAGAAATTAATCAGAGGCCTTCTATTCCAATTCCTGCCAGGACAACATTTAATGATAGTTTACAGTAGGAGGGACCATGTTTTTGCACAATGTTCACAGGGCACTATAATGTCAGGTCCTACACTTGTAAATGTTAGACAATACAATCTGCTTTAAATAGACAAGCAGAATTGTGTGACTCAGCCCAGAGAAGTCTGAAGGGGCTGAATAATGAATAGCAGACTTCCTGAGAGTGACTGAGGATAAAAAGAGGATGGAGGCAGCAGGATATCAGGGCATTGTTTAGGATCAGCCTGGGTTTGTTCATTAAATTTAAAACAAACTCAGCCAAACTTAAAAAAGAACACATAACACAACATTTTAATGTACTTTACTTTTTAAATGTGAAAGACATTAAGGTGTAAGAGAATGAACACTGAATAGATATTTGCAACATTAAATACAAACTGGGACATTTAGCAGTAAATCAACAAAGTGAACAAAATGAACAAAGTAATGAGACCATTTTGCAAGCAAGAAAAATCAAAATGAGCAAAACAATCAGATGTGAAAATAAAATCAACAAGTTAGTCAATATAATTATCAAAGCATTGAAAAGATTTCACAAAGAATGGACAAAATAATAAATAAAATGAACAAAATATCTACAAAACAAGCAAATAATATGAAAAAATGAACTTAAAAAATTAATGAAAATGGACAAGGTCATCAAAAATAAGCAAAAATAACAAAATAACAAAGAAAAGTAACTAAATTAAGGAACCAGCCTACAACATCAACAAATTAACCATGAAAATTGGGCACATTGTCCACAAAATAAACAGAATAATGAACAACGTAATGGGACCAATGAACAAAAAACATCAGATTTTTTAAATGAAAAATTAGCAAAATAATTGAGAAAAAAGGACAAAAATAAAAATAAAATGAACAAAATAGACAGATAACAAAGCACTGAAGACATTTAACAAAAATGAAGATCATCCACAAAATGAACAAAATTCCAATTTAATGAACAATTGGGAACCCAACAAAAAATTCTCCTTATCCCATTTTGAGCCCCAGTTCTAAGTCTGAGAGACAGTACTATACGAAGCTGTATTTGAAGCAAGCACAGACATTTTCTATTTCATCTTGTGATATAACCATGTACGAAACATGATACTGTTCATGAAATATAGACAGGTGTGGGTTTCTGCTGTATCATGTTTCTGTAGTGGGAGCATCTTCAGGAGTTGATCACAACCCAAACCTGCTCCAACACTATTCTGTAACCACAGCTCTGGTTTTAAAGTGCTGTCTCTTGCACAACTGTTGAGGAGTAGTTTACAGTTAAATGTCTGAGTGAGTCTTCAACGTGAGGATTGAATGGCAAATGACATCAGGACTCATTCAAAATGCATGTCCTGGAGAGCCTCCTCTGAGCTCAGGTTTGTCACTGACATTGTCTGAATCATCTGAAACGACGAGGAAGTGGGCCATTCAGAGAGTTCATAGACAGAGAATACCAGAGCACTCTGCAGGCCATGTAATCCTCAGAGGAAATGGAAGAGGACTACATAATGGAAAGGCCCAGCAGTGTGGCTCAGGTCATATAGGGGTTAACAAAATAAATGAGGTCAAATGGACTGAATATAGACTGTATATATTAGTGGACAGACCATTGGTTTCTGAATTGCCAGTCTAAGAGCCAGACTTCCAGCTTCCTGGTTGACTTTTCGGAACCAAATGCTAGAAGTTGCCAGACTTGGAAAAAAGTGTAGGAATACACTGACTCTTATAAGTAACACCATAGACTATACATATTAGTGGACAAAGTGACCGTGACATCATCCATTGGTTTGTGAACAGCCGTTTTGAAGCCCATTGGTGCGTCACTCCCTGGATGAAATTTTGGAGCCTTAAACAGGATGTAAGCATATTTGGATGAATGGCGGCAGTGCTACCGGGGTGTAGTATCTCAGGGGTGTTAAGGGTAAGCTAATGCTAGCCACTAGCTTACTGACTCAGTGAAAAGTCTCCAGGCATTGCCAAACAAAGTCATATTACAGTGTTATTAGTGTAAGCACTTATCCACAATGACAGCCAAACATCTCTCAGGTAAAACTATCTTCAACTGATTAATTAGAATAAACAAAGGTCCAACTCCACCGGTGAGTGAGTTACCATAGTAACCTGCCAATCAAACTTCAGTAGAAGTGATTTCTCGTAATATCTAAGGATGCTTTCACACCTGTTAGTCCGGTACAGTGGTTCGATTGGACCCACAAGTTGCTACAATGTTGCAATTCTCAA
>JAQQAE010021243.1:0-10507 GCA_029823295.1 Pseudamia nigra | reverse complement strand
GTCACAGTTATACAGACAGACTATGGTTAACACATGAACAACTCACCTACTAATTAATCTGGGTGATGTATTTGATATTGATGTTAAAATTATATAGACACTGACAACCAGAAAAATTTGCCAATAGTTAAAATACAAATTACAGCATCTCATTTGGCTTAAGTCATCTGCTTCATTTTTCTTCGTAATGATGCTGCTGTTTAAAACTTGTCGTAATGTGCACTTGTTTTGAAACTAGACACTGCAGAATAAACATGAGTCATCTCGGAACAGGCTGCACACACTCATTTAAACCTCGTTCAATCAATAGAGACATGTAAAAGAAGCACTGAACCAGCTCTAGTCAACATGTCTGCTCATCCTTTTAGCTAAAAATTCATGCTTTGAGGAAATAGTTCCATTTAAATTAGAATTCACCACAAACGGCACATGGAAGTGGATTTGTTTGTCTGGATTCCCTCCTTTTATGTAGAAGCAGACGTTCCAGATTAAGTGAGATAGTACACTAAGAGCCTCTGTGAAACCGAGAGACCCGGGGTTTCAGGTGTAAGCCGAGATGACAGTGGTCAATACTCGGAGACGACGGGGATAAATTCGGCCTCCCTCTCGGGATGTAAAACAGCCATTTGGACCTTTCTCCTCCCTGCTTTCCCCTGACTTGGTCACAGGAATGCCTCTTAAAATAGCTCACCGGAGAAGGTAGAAACGAGGCGAGCGTGTTAGCAAATGCCAGGAGTTTGAGCCACAATGAAGGCCGGGATGACGTTGGGTTTGCCGTCTGTGAGGATATTATTTTGGGTCAGATGTGCTTTTATGCCATATTGTCCAGTGAAGCGGGAAGGCCAGGCCACAAAGAGAGAGCATATGCCTGATTTTCCCCTCTGCTGCCGCTCCTGACGTGTTACTTCCTCTTCACTCCTTCCACCTGTTCCACTACAGCGTATACCATGAACCTACACGGACTAAACTCTGCAGTCGGATTTAAATCATATTAGACGAGTGCCGATGCTTGTTTAGTGCAAGGACGCGACTCAAATTCTAGGTTTTAAAAACAAGAAGGAAGTTGCGGTTTGTAGCGGAGTTGGATCTGGCGTGAAACAGCTTCTGTCTGACGTGGTGCAGGTTACCTTTTCCAAAAAGTGGCCCCTAGCCATTATTTCAAGAGAAAATCATCACAGGTTTGCTCATGTTGAGCTGCACAAACTCACGTATACGACTTTCAGTTATGTTCAGTTCAGTTAATTTTTCCAGAGCTGTACGTCAAAATTTATAATGATGAAGATAATTAGAAATTTTGACGTACAGCTCTGGAAAAATTAAGAGACCACTACAAAATGATCGTATTGATCCTATTATTTATGGGGATGCGTTTTT
Organism: Pseudamia nigra; assembly: GCA_029823295.1. Taxonomy (NCBI): domain Eukaryota; kingdom Metazoa; phylum Chordata; class Actinopteri; order Kurtiformes; family Apogonidae; genus Pseudamia; species Pseudamia nigra. Next base: position 9,133 of record JAQQAE010021243.1, on the reverse strand, counting down.
TTTTTGTTTGATTCTCTAAACCACTGACAACATTTCTCTCAAATTCAAAGTAAAAATATTGTCACTATTTTTTTGCAGAACATGACAAATGGTCAAAATAAAAAAAAAAACAAGATTCAAAAAAGACTCAAATAATGCAAAGAAAACAAGTTCATATTCATTTAAAAAAACAAAAAAAACTAAACATAAAAAAACAAAACAACATTAATGTTTTGAATTAAACAGTTGAGTAGTCAGAATTTGGTGGAATTGGTTTGGGTGATCTCCTCATCAATACCTCATTAAGTAGAATGAAGTGTGTTTGTGCTGAAATTCAACCAACACTGGAATGGAATGGGATGGAATGGAATGGGATGGGATGGGATGGAATGGGATGGAATGGGATGGAATGGGATGGAATGGGATGGGATGGGATGGAATGGGATGGGATGGGATGGGATGGAATGGGATGGGATGGAATGGAATGGGATGGAATGGGATGCAATGGGATGGAATGGGATGGATGTCATACCTGCAGAGATCTCCAGAGCTGTACACTTCAACAGGTTTACAACAAACCACAACTTTCTTGATTTGGAAAATGACAAATGACTTCTAAATTGACAAACACCATGTGTGTCCTTGATGACGTGATTTCCAAGATTTCCTGGGTAACTGATAAACACACTAATACAGTCGCTGCTGTATGTTTCTATGCAAATTGTGCAGCACACAGCCTTCCAAGGCGCTGTTGTTGACTGAGCTGGTGTTCCTAACTGTGCTTCTGTGCATATTGACACATTTCTTTGGGGAAAATAAAGTCCATCTGATCTTGTGAGTTGTTTCCAGAATGAGGTTCCATTGGGAACCAGACAGCACTCAGAGCGCAGACCTCCACCGAGCAGCTCATTTACCCCATCATGTGATTTACACCCAACAATAAGATTTATTTCATGCACATTATTGGATTCCTTGAGCATGAAAACATATGCACAGAACAGATTCATTTCATCTTTTATTGGATGATTTGTTGATTTTTGTGGCTTATTTCATTCATTTATTTTTTTAACCTTTTTTTGCTCCGTTTCTTCATCATATTGTTCATTTTTGTTACTTGATTTGATTGTTTTCTTTCTTTTTTTCTTATTTTTTGGTTCATTTTGTTGCTCATTTTGTTTGTTTTGCAGGACAACCTTTCAATTTTCCTTCAGATTTCATCATTCTCTTGGTTATTTTTGTTCAACTTGTTGTTCTTTGTTCATTTCGTGGATAGATTTTTTCTTTTTGTGCAGTTTTGTTGATATTTATTTTGTTCCCTTTTCTGAATTATTTTGCTCATTTTCTTGTTTATTCTTGTCTCATTATTCGTGTTTATCGATCTTGTTCCTTGTTCAGTACGAAGATAATTTTCATCCTTTTTTTTTCCTCAGTGTTGTTCATTGTCTTCGTTTTTAAGTATTTTGTTCATTTCAGTGAGGATTTTGTTCCTTTTTTCAATTTTGTTCATTTTCTTTGTTATTTTTTGCATAGTTTTGCTTTTTTTGGCTCAGTTTTAATCAGGTTTGTTGATGGTTTTACCTGTTTTTGTCACTTGGAGCAAAAGTAAAGTACTCTGCAAAACAAGTACATGTAAAGGAGTAAATATATTTGAGTACTACACGTGTAAGGGCAGTGCAGGGTGTAGTGTGGGCAGAGGAAGATACCCATAAGTGAAGACAATTTTTTCTTTGAACCTTTATTTAACCAGGTGAGTCAGTTGAGAACCATTTCTCAGTTACAATGACGACCTGGGCCACAGGCACAGACAACCATTCATACCTAGGGGCAATTTAGAGGTGTTGCATGTTTTTACAGTACAAGGGTTAAGCAGAGTCATGCTCTACAGCTCTTCCTGTTGTCCGAAAAACCCACCAAACACCAGCTGATATGTAAGTATCTCTTGCAGATAGGACTGTAAAGCAAGTCCCTGTTTGCCTTATCGATCATGCATCGATCAAGAAAAACCAAATCTGTAAGCTGTTGATCACGAGCAGGGGATTTGTGGACATTTATTATAGTACAACGATCGATCAGGGTCATGTGGCCCAGCCTCGACCGACGCCCGCAGAGAAACAAATATGAGTTTGCCGACGTCTCTCAGAGCAGCTGTGACAGGCTCATAAAATCCCACTGATGTCCTCCTGCCTGGAGAAAGCTTTCATTTTTCGAGGGATCCAACCACAGGAGGAAAAATTAAGATTAATGTCTTTTTTGCACCCTGCTACAGTTTGAAATTGTCTTTCAGAGGGGAGATTGTTTGCAGACTGGCAATTTAATATATGCAAATAGAACGACATGGAAGGCATGGAATGGTTTCTCCTGATGATCGTGTGCTCGTGGAAACAGCTGAAGTGGAGAATGTGAAACTGAGATTTTCTCTTGGACCTCTGGAGGGGACAAACGTCTTAAACACATCGAAAAAGTGGAGCTTAAACATCTCCAGGCAGCATTTTTGTGTTGAGTTTGAAAAATAAAAGGTACAGACACAAGGCACCTGCAAGCAGCCGCTGAAGTCTGTCTTCATGCCCTGGGAACCAGCATGACCTTTCAAAAGAATTCTGCTTTACACATCAGCCTGAACAGCGGCACAGAGGTTAAAATAAGCACGGGGCCGAAAGCTGGCTGCACGACAGTCGAGACGAGTCAAGGTCAAATCGGAGGTCGAGCAGTGAAGCGAAGGAAGGTTAACTACTCAGTGGTCATTTTCGAGCAACACTGTCCAGTTTCAAAATGTCAGTGAAGTCATTAAAATGCAATTAATCTTCAGCGTTTGTCAAAGCAAGTTTTAGTTAGAGATTTAACATCCATCTGAGGGCATGAGGTGAGAATTCAATGATCATAAGTTTACTGCAAGCCACACTGTGTGATATTTTGTATGTAGACATATGATGAAACCCAGGCAATCGCAGACTATGATGCAACCGTATAATATATTCTGACCAGTTACCGTTTCCATCCAGTCAGCTGTTTATTCATGTTTTCAATGCATTAAACATCTTAGGATAAAAGCTGAACATTAACTAAAAAGAAGACTCATAAAATGATTTTGAGTTCATATTGGAACATGGGCTTCAAGTGGCAAATATTTAAACCATGACGACGATGATGAAACTGGCTTCTCTACACTTTCTGGCCACTTTATTAGGTACACCTTCCGGGTATTGGGTTGGACCCCCCAGCTTTTATAAGATGGTAAACTGTGGTCAAAAAGGGATGGACGTGGTCAGTAGCAACACTCATGTAGGCTGTTACTGAGGTCTACAGGTCCCAAAATGTGTCTGTGAAGAGCTGATACAAGGTAGGACGAGGATGGATCCATGCGTTTATGTTTATCGTTACCATAACATCCACATGTCACAGTGGAAATCTAGACTCACTAGACAAAGACACATTTGTCCATCCTTCTATTGACCACTTTTTACCGAGTCTATGTGAAATGTAGCCTTAGTTTCCTGTTCTTAGCTGACAGGAGTGTCTCCATGTGTAATCTTCTGCTGCTGCGTCCATCTGCTTCAAGGTTTGACATGTTGTACGTCCACAGATGCTCTACTACATCTCTCAGTTGTAACCAGTGGTCATTTGAGTTACTGTTGTCTTTCCATCAGCATTAACCAGTCTGACTATTCTCCTCTAACCTCTGGCATCAACAAGGTATTTTCATCAGAGACCTGTTGCTCACTGGATATTTTCTCCATTGCAGACTATTCTCTGTAAACCCTAGAGACGGTTGTGTGTGAAAATCCCAGCCCACCTGGCACCAACAACCAGGCCTTGTTCAGAGTCACGTAAACCACTTTACCTCTCCATTCTCATGCATGGTTTAAACTTCAGCAGGCCGTCTTGACTGTGTCTAGTTGCCAGTCATACATGTCTGCTGCCATTCTCTCATCATTTCCCTGAAGTCTGTTGTTATGTCATCAGAGCAAACCAGGCCTCATTCTGCATTAGTTCCAACAGCGTGGGTTCATTGCTACAGAGTGCAGGTGCTGGACTGTCCTGCCTCCGGTCCACATCTGTCTCCTCTCGAAAATATACAGACATTATGAAGGGGTTCAGACCACAGCGACCACGGACTGTTGAGCAGCTGAATTCTTGTAAACAACAAGACTGGACAGAGTGTCCTCAGTTCACTAAAAATGAGAGGTGATGCAACACCGTGGTAAACATGGCCCCGTCTTAATTCTCAAGTGTGATGCTGGCATTGAAACATGCATTTGTTGAGATTTACAAACCACACTATTCTGACTACTTTTGTCACGTCAGATAATTTACATCTCTGATCACTTTTTTTTAAGCAGCTGCAAATCAACCAGTTTCACTCAACTCACTGACTTGGTGTAACCAAACAGATCGATACTGTTAAGAAATACAGGGAGGAGGGAATAGTGAAGGATGTGTTTGACAGGAAACACGACTGTTGAAAATCACCTGGGGCTGTAATTAATCCAGGTCACTTAAGGAAGGAAACATTGGTTTCCTCTTGACATTTTGCCAAAAGCCTCAATAAAAGTCCAACAGCGGACTTAAATTACAACGAGCAAACACATCGACGATGTGCACACGTTAAAGAGCATCATATATCTGTTGCATCTGTGGAGGAGTGAGTGGAGGACAGATTTATTTGTAAAGGATTTATGAAAGAAGTTACTTATCAGGACATTTTACACTTAATATGCTGAAAACCCTGAAGGCAGAAGTGAGAAGGCTGATGCAGCAACACATTAACGCTGCTCGTTTATGAATTAAATATCAGCACACGCCTTCAATATTTGACTTGGAAGTCCGTGTTAAGAAAGTGAGCACCAAACAGACAAAAGCACGCCGGCCAGGACACTTTCTGTCTGGTTGAGCAGCAGTGCGGAAATATTTTACCAAAAATAATACAGAAAAATATTGGGATCGCTGACTCCAAAGAGTTGAACTTGCTGAAAAAGTTTGAGTTAAATTTATAGAGATTTTGCAGTATTTTAAGATATTTAAATTCATCAAAGGATCAAAGGGGCATCCGAGGATTGAAGGAACATGAAAGGCAACACCATGGCTTGCTGCGCTGTTGTTGCCATGGTAACCACACAGCATGGCACTCGAGTCACGAACATTTCATTTGAGTTCTCCATTCACTACCTATGAGAAAAAAAATTGTGAAAAAAAACTAAATTATTTAAAAACTACAAAAGATAGATTCATAAAAAGTTCTAGCCGACATGTCCCGAAAGAGCCTGACATTACGGTGTTTGATTGGTGTGAATCAGGCGAAAACAGTGGGAGGAAATGAGGACCAAAAATTGTATGGAATAATAAAAAAGAGTTTGATCAAAGCTGGTCAGAATTAACCAAAGCCTCAACATGAACATGTCAAAACTGGCTATTATGGATTACCTGTAACTAGAAACTAGCCTAATCAATTTTCCATTTTGCCAGTTGGTGGACTTCATGCACAGCTCTACCACTTCCTAAACTTAAGCCAACTCCTTTATTTTCTACTTCACGTAAGTGGACAAAGCCGTTAATCCAGGTGTGTCTGATCATTGTGGTTGTACTACTGAGCTCGGAAACGCCTGAAGGCTGCAGCCCACGTCAGCTGTAGTCTACGTGGGCTGCGAAAGCTGCACCTAAAGGCCCATTTATACGTAAGCAAGTGTGTTGTGTATCCAATATTGTCAAACGTGGCTGGCATTTATACTCTAATGTGTACTTTTCGTGGGCGTGGATGTACACAATACGTCCACTAGCGGGCAGTGTTGAGTTCAGACTGTCCTCTAGTGTGGAGTTACACTGGATTTCTCTGTGAAAATACTTTTGTCATGAGTCATTATCTTGTCAAACATTTTATTTTCACCCTCTAATATGTGATCTGGTCCATCTTTAACTTTTTGGTCCGTTATTAAGATACTACGGCAAATAATCCAACAAATTACTGCCATGCTGGTGTTTGATTGTCATGTTGCTATAGTAACTCATATCGCAGGTGGAGTCGGACCTTCGTATCTCTTATTTATTCAATATGGACATAGTTTTACCTGAGACTCACTCGAATGCACTTGTGCGTAAGTGTTTACACCAACAGCACTGTAAAATGATTTTGTTTTAACACTGCTTGGTGAAGTTTTAGCATGTTTGTAAGCTAGTGATTAGTTAGCTTCCCCTACACTCTGCTGGCACTGCCACCGTTTGTCCAAATATGGTTGCATCTTGTTTTTGGCTCCAAGATGTCATTCAAGATGACACTAACATACAGTAATATGGTGTGGAACAGCCTCTCCTCTAAAAGTTGGGCCATTTCTGTTCATCTTTCGGTGTGTATGTTGCGTTCTGTTCTTTTTCTTCTTCTATTCTTCCACCACATGAGCTGTACTGTGCTAGAGCGCCCCCACAATTTCCGGTGGAACTGCACCGTTTTCTAAGTTAAGGACAGATGCATAAGCCCCTCGAAAACATATCAAACTTGTAACATAATGCACGCTGAGACCGGAGGGAACGCCCCTCTGCACGAGTATGCGGACTTAGTGTAGAGTATAAATGGGCCTTGAGAGATGTTAAATGTGATGGTCTAGCCCAGAGAGGCTGTTCAATTTGCATAAATCATCACAGCTGTTCTTACTCTTATGTAATGATGTAGACACCTGTCACCAACCAGCTGCTGCTTAGAGGTTGAGGATTTTTGGAGGGAGCCAAGAAACAAAAACAAAAGATAAGACAGTCACACTTTCAGAGGCAGAAAATAATTGAATCTTCTCAGTTACTCCAATTTTATATTTTTTGGTACCAGACCTTCAACACCACCAATGAAGAGACCCCAGCACTTCAGTGTCATAACCCACTCTTCGATTTAACTCAGGAATCGTCCATGTTGTGCTCCAGTGCTTGATTTGGAGACAAAGCTTTGCTGAGCTTTGAACAGTTCTCTCCATCTTCATTATTGATACACCAGGAAAACACCCAAACCAATCAGCACAAATCCTGTTGTAATAGATAAATGTTCATCACACCCTCAGTGGACAGGTTCTCAAAAACATGTAAGTTCCCATGATCCTCACGTGTCCGGTAGCCACTGTCCTCTGAGGACCCTCGAGTTCCCCTCAACCTGTCTTCCTGTCCGAGCAGCGTGTCAATTTCATTAAGGTCCAGCTGGTCAATTCTATAATTCCATGTTGCTTTTGAGTATAGGGAGAGACTCTGACAGGGAATTATCTAAAATGTTTATGATTGACTAAATTCTTCATGGTATCGATTTCTTATGGCCTGAGAGAACATATATTTCCCTCAGACTGCTTGACTTATAATAGACAAATTTTTTTGTTCAAAAGAATCCAACAAAAAATTGCCTGAACGATACTGAAAGTAGACTCTTGTTGATGGTCCAGATATCCGCCGAACAACATAGTTACGGAAAAGCAAATTTTTAATTGATTTGTCAAATCATGTAGAACTACCTATCCAAGAAGGTGAAAAAATGGAGGATAAAATTTGACAGTGGTCAACAACCGTGACAAGTTTTAAATAAATTGGTTGAGCAATCTTCAAGCTATTACGTTGACACACCAGGTATGTGGATGTGGACTAGGATTGTGAAGTCAATATCCATGTTTTGTGGCAGATAAGAAACGCAGCTAGTTGTACAAACTCTCCATGATGTTACTCCTAAGTTTCTAAAGCAACGGTAGGGAGTTAAATCAAGGAGCCTCTGGGTGTGGCATGTCTACCTACCAGTCCAGATGCAAAAATGAACTTGTATGTGGAGTGTTAAGGAACTGAGATGGATTAAATGAAATGGTGAAGACCTTTGGCTCAATCACATCTGTCATGCAAAGCACTGATGCCCTTAATTATGCACAAATATTGCCATTTGGATTACTAAAGGACAAGTTCTGTAAAAATTCACCTTCACAAAGGTGGAAATAAACAATAAAAACTAAAACCATTGTCCATAGCAGGCTGTAAACATGTTTAGTTTTGCTCTTGAGTTCAGTATTTTAGCATGAGACTCCATGGGGATTGACTCACTTTTGGAGCCTGCCCCCAGTGAACACTGAAGGTACTGCAGCTTTTGATAGTTCACATTTAACTCACCACTCAACCCTAGCGGATGTTGCTTGGTCATATACAGTAGACCAGGGGTGCTCATTATGTCAATCGCAATTGACCGGTTGATCGCAATCTCCTAGGTAGTGTCGGTAGCTCACATGACATTAAAAAAATACACGTCAGCCTATCATCCATCCAGTCACTTGATTGATTTACAGGGCAGCCAGTCAAATGACATCTGACTTTTTCTGACACTTAGGTCACTGCACATGTGCGAACAACCTATGCTAAGTGCAGCAAAATTAACAAACTAGATAGAAGTTACCTCCAATTTTTAGCCCTCGGTTTTTTCTCTTGAACTTAAGAAAGGGTATAAAAATGAGTGGGAGAGCTGGACCATGTAGGAAGACAAAAACATATCATTTTCATACGGAAAGGGAGGCGGACTTTTTTCACAATGACATTTTCGAAGTGTGTTTGCCTCACCTGCCAGTTTATTATCTCAATCCCAAAAAAGGTAAATGTGGAGTGGCGTTTCATACTGTTCATAGTAAATATGAGACAGACTTCCCATCGAAAATTGAGCTGAGAAAGAGAAAGGCGAAGGAACCAAGATGCCAATTATCAGGACAGCAGTTGTTGTTCACAACATACTTCAAAAACGAAAGCGGCCACTGAAGCATCATTTCAGGTGAGTCGAATGATCACAGTAAACTCAGGTAATGACAACATTTTTTACATAGTACATAGTTGTGTTGTGCAATATTGGCTCATGTCTGTGAACATTCTCAGTCGTCCAGGTCATGGTATTCATGCCGTGTGGTTTTCCTTCTGTCGACTGGACCGGAAATTTGGTTTGAACAGAGGGGTGCCCCCCCCCCACGCTGTGGTGGGTGGGAAAGGGAGAGAGGCCCAGGGAATGTTATCGCCTTTGTCCCCCTAAGTTCAGACACTGTGTTCCAGGATGCCTGGTGTGGGGACTGTCCACTAACGTTCTCCGGGCCTCTCTCCTTACCCACCGACCGCTCCTCGCCAGCGCTAATGTTCTCCGGGCCTCTCTCCCTTACCCAACGACCGCTCCTCCCCGCCG
>JAQQAE010021242.1:0-10507 GCA_029823295.1 Pseudamia nigra | reverse complement strand
TCTTTTATAAAATCCTTAATCTGGCCTTTTAAAGCAGCACAATGTATGCTTTCCACCTTTAAATGATGTTTCCTGTGGAGCATCAACATTGACCAGGAAAAAGTCCCTTCCATCATCGTCTGCAGGGATCCTCATCACCGAAAATAGCATTATGAAACTTTCGTGTTGAGGTCGGTACACTGAAGAGACAACAACTGGCACATTTTACGGGATGAATCCGGTTAGCCAGTCGCAGGGCGTGACGTGCTGGCTGTCCTGCTAGCGTACAGGTTTGCAACCTTCCACTCAGAGTGAGACACTGGCAGTGTTTTTTGTATTGTTACAAGCAGGACCGGCTAGCATAGCTAGGAGTCAGTTCTCTAAGCTCCCAAGACAGCCCCTCCGCAACTAATCTTTCACCAGACCCTTACGTGTTTCGACAGGACTTGAGTTGTGTTCTATGCTAGCCCTGGGTGATGTGTTTGTCCCTCACCTATCGGAGGATGAGGTGTGTGGCTGCAAACTCACCCCAACCCATCTGCTTGCAGTTGGGGGATGGAACGGCCAACCTGCTCTTGGGTCGCTTGGTTGTCGTTCAGAGTTTTTTAAGGTGAATATATACAAAAGTGTTAGGGTGCTCTTAAAAGTTTGATTCTCAGTCCGTAGGTCGATGTGGTTCAGTTCTCTCAGCTCTGTTCTGTCAAAACTCCCGATTCCAACTGTCCTGAATCTCTGACACTCACTTAGACGAGTCTCTAGCGTCGCCACCTGTTCTGTCCTACAGCGTGGCATCACATTGGCTGCTTCATCAGCTCGCATCCAATGCAGCGCTCTCCAATGCAGGCTAATTTGAGAAAAAATTCACAAACCACGCCAACATCCTCCAAAATGTCAATGATATCAGTGAAACCTTAGCTGAAAACCACGTCTGCGGAAACTCGATCGTAACAGTATTTTTTAGTCTGTTTTTAGTTGGTTTTATTTGGTAACCCTTATTTATCTATTTATTTCGAAGCACCACAGTGGCCTGTGTTTGTCTTTTGTGTTTGTTTTTTTTTATATTGTACAGCACATTGGTCAGCCGTGCGGTTTCTAAAGTGCTCTATAGATGGCATGGATGGTAGCGAGAAATCTGTAGTTATTGTGTAATCTTGCTAACAGACAAGGAAAACCAACAGATGTGGGTGAAAACATAACCTCCTGACATTTCTGACTTATGTAAATAAAATAAGCATAACAGTATTTCTGACATTTGCCTTTAATCGAACACTGAAGAAGCAAACACTGACTTAGCCACATCTGCAAACCACAACACCATGTGTGTCACGCAAAGGAAGGAAAGCGAGTTGATTATTTCCATTCTCTCATTTATTTCACTTCCTCCACAACCAGCAAGATCCGACAGAATTTTACACCATTATTAGTGGTGATCCAGGATCACAAATGAGCCTTTTTCCTCAATGTGTTAAGACAACATTTTCTTAACATAATAATGACTGTTTTCAGAAAATAATTGCCATTCATTATCCTTCCAAAGGAACCCAATTATTACAAGAAGGGCTTTAAAAATATTTCACTAACACATAATAGCACAAAAAAGGATGACGTGCTTGCAAAAGGAAAAAAAAAAAGCAACATAATATGAGATTATTTTAACAACCAAAGGGATGCTGTTGAGCAGAATCAGACAGTGATTTCATCAGTGTGACAAACTATCTCATTTCTGTGCCAAAACCATTTCAGATGAGAATTCACAGTGGTGAGAAACTGTTGTGTTTGGCAGATTGAATGCATTTTATGAGATGGAAGATCAAAAATGGATACTCTGGATTCTAAAAGTCAGGTAAAAAGCTTAAAAAAGACAAAATACTAAGAGGACAGTTTGTCTTTACTTGTCAATGGTCAAAACACAAAGGGTTTTAACCAGGTTTTGCAGAACATCCCAATCATTAATATCACGATGTGTTTGAATCTCACCTCCAGGTCACACATTGATGCCAGGTCGTGACCTCGTCATGGGTTTTAAATGCAACAGGCACTATTAAAAGCATTTTATGTCAGCATGCAGGGTACTGACAGAGGTTAATGGAAGTCCTCGGATGTTAGAAATTGACAGCAGGGGTTTGTTGACATTGTTTTGCAGAAATGAAGAAGGCCTCTGTGCATAATTTGTGGCAACGGTAGAACACCACGGGGTGAAAGGTAAAGATGATGTGCTTAGGTCTGCATTCGCTTTCCTTGCCCTGGTTGTTCAAGGTTTTTCCATAAACCTTTCATCTAGAAATCATAAGGTACGATTTTGGGCCACTTTCTCAATGAAGTTCATTTTGTCTTCTTTTAGGCTGCTTTCACACCTACGGCATTTGGTCCGCTTCAAGCGGACCAGAGTCCGGAACTCCTGCAAATTCGGTTCGTTTGGGCTGGTTTGAAAGAGGACCGGTTTTATTTGGTCCGGACTAAAGAACTGTACCGAGACCACCTTCTGGAGGTGGTCTCGGTACAGTTCGGTACGCCTCCATCCGAACTCCGGTGCGGTTCGCTGATGGTGAGAACGCTGACCGGACCCAGTTCAGTCCAGCTGTCTGTAATGTAGCACTTTTTGGTCTTTGGAGGCTTCCGTAGCAAGCTGTATCGTACATTTCAAGCTAGTAAATGTCTCTACGTCAGAGTCTTTTGATACATCTTCTCCGTGCAAAAAAAGAAGCGCACAGTGTTTTCGACGCAAATACGATTTCCATGGAACAACAGCAGTATTTGTGTTTTTTGCGCAAACAAATGATGATAATAATAAATGGCCACAAAAACAAGTAAAATAGTACCATTAATTATTCCGAAATAAAACTATATCCGATATTTCCGTCTGCTGGATTTTTTTGCAAAACCGCTGGTGTGAATTTGGACCCAACTAGTTGAGAATTGAAACATTGTAACAACTTGTGGGTCCAATCGACCCACTGGACCGGACTAACAGGTGTGAAAGCAGCTTCCGCTTACACTGATTTTGTTCTCACGCCTTTTTGGACGTGTTTCGACTGACTCCTACAGTCTTCCACGGATTAACGAGGGGACTGAAATCAACCGGGGTGAAGGAGCCTACGAGCTTTTGCACACCTGGAACGCAAGGACCAGCGCAGGGCGGGGGCGTGGCCGACCCACGGTGTGAGTGTTTATTAGCAATGACACACCAGCTTAGAGGTGCATTACAAGTAAATAGTAGACTAGTGTCAACTGGTGATAATTAGTGGTATATGAAGTTACTGGTTCAGCCCAGTTTGATGTAAAACCAGGCCCTTTTGAGAATTTTTTCCTAGCCCAACTCCAAGGTACCGATGAGGTCAGAATTATTTGATTGGATTATTATTAGGTCAGAATTATTAGGTCCCCTCTACTTTGTTCAGATTTTTCCCAATTTCTGTTTAAAAGAGTTCCAGATTTTCAACAGAAGCGGCAAGTTAGTTTTATTGGCAAATAATGACAGAATCATTTTAGGAAAATAAAAATGACCAGGCTCAATATTATTAAGCCCCAGAAGAACTGACCTTTTTGTTCAGGCATGGCACAAGGCAGGAGAAAGAAAAACTAACACGTCAAAGTGTTTCCAAGTATCCAGAACTAGATTGAGAAGTATGAGAAACATTTTGAAAAGAATCAAATATTCAAACCAGTGCTAATAATATTGACCTCAACCCTGACCAGGCATTATCGTGTAATAATACAAAAAATAAATGTTTTTGCAGTAACAGTATGCAGTAGGCTGCCATACCTAATTAGCTTTGGTGATCCAACGCATCACTAATTTGCATAAAAAGATTGCGCTACACCTGGCTAATGGGAGAGGAAACTATCGTAGCCCCGGCGAAGCGGTCTCGATGACATCATAGCCCTCCTACACAATGTGGTTGAGCAGTGAGACTGAGCATGGCGCAGACCCAGGGCCAGTTCGAACTCCCACGTGAGCCACCGACAACAACACCTGCTGGGGTCCAACACAGCATTCCCACGCACACTCCACACGAACACCACCACTGCTTTCCATTACACCCCCGCACGGACCCACCACACTCCAAACACCTCCGCTTTCATCCACACACACACACACAGTAGTGTGTCTGTGCGGTTGTGCAGAAAAACAATGTGTCCTCGCAGCAAAAAATGAACACTCTAGGCTCATGTACACACCCTCCTCACAAGGAGCATGTGCAAAGCCGCCGCAACACATAGCAGGGTGTAAACATTATATTGCTCGAGGTGGGAATATGGTGGAAATATTTCTCACTTTTACCGAGAGATGTAGAAGCTTCAAATGGCTGAGTGTGAGGAGAATGTGGCATGAATATCCACAGGTAGTGTAATCAGAGCCAGCAGAGCCTGGAGGCAGACGGTGCAGGAGCTCCTTGTGGGAGCAGGTATAGGCGGGAGGGGGGGAGTGGTTCAACAATGGAGAAATAGGGAGCGGGGACGGGGCCACCGGCTGAATGGAGGCCCCACACAAAGGGAGCAGCCAGCAGCCACCCTCATGTCTAATCCACTCGCAGTGCACAGCGGCACTTCGAACACACATCAGTGCCTTTTCTCCCTCGTACAACCCCCCCAAACACGCACCAACCTGGATGTCGGCCACATGACGGGGCTACACACGACAGCCGATTCCTCAGCTAATATTTTCCAGTAGCAGGAAAAATTCTGAATACAATTTGCTATTAATCGCTACTGTATTGCCTTGAGCGTTCGGAGACCAGGGTGGCACTGAATGAAAAGTACGCATGCATTACAGGTGTGTACAAAAAACGGATGGTCCGTTCATACACATCTGCAGCGGAATGCAACCCAAACTGTAGTGCATACGGTCTGAATGGTCACGTCAGTTTAAAAGGGTAAATATGTCCGTCGAGACCTTTGAGGACGTCACACAGCCACAGAATATATAATCAGGTCTACAAGTGCATGTTAGCAAAGCAGCAGGTGCAGCTAAAGCTGGATACAGTCATGTACTGTAGGTCTCCTGCCGGGACTCACAGTTCAACGAAGGAATCCTCTAATGTGTACATGTGTGGCACAGTGTTTTTATGCAGCCACGATTCAGGTGTGTGGAGTACGCATGTGTGTGGGTCGGCTTGAGTGACACGTCGTAGCATAAAGACCCCTGAACCACAGTGCCTGGTTTAAATGGCAGGAACAGAGGTGCTGGCTGTGAATTCGACTGAACATTAAAAAAATTAGATTACGCTTCGCATATTACCATCAGTCAATTCTGGTTTCATTCAGTCCAGATTTTTATACACGGGGAGGACCGAACCTGTGACGTGCTTAACATAGAAAAACATGTGTTAGCTGGAGTTCAGCAGCAGAACCACGTATGAAACGTTCCCATTCCTGACATATTGAAGAAAACATTTCAGAAGCGTTCATACACTGGCTGCTTCGTGCCGCTCGTAAGCCATTTCCTGAGACTCTGTCCTCTTTTACCCCTCGTCTCTATACGTTTGGTCCCCAAAACCATCACATGCTATTTCTGAGCCTGGTCATTCTAATAAAACAATCCTCTGCAGCAGAGGTAGTTCTTGCTCTTGCTTTCCCGGGACAGTCCTCATGGGAGCCAGTGGCACCACAGGATTTGACGGTTCTAGCGACGGCACTGGGGGTCACATTGGAAGTTCTCGAGATTTTTTTGGACAGAGTGGCCTATATTTCTTGAAGTGATGATGAACGGTCTTTTCTCTTTACTCAACCATAGTCTTTCTTGCTATAATATTGGATTTCTAAGGTTTTTACAGTAGTTTTGCAGTGATGGAGGTGTGTCCAAAGTTTCTGACTGGTCGCGAAGCTACAGTCTACAAAATGACTACCCCCCCCCATGAAAGTGCATTTACTGTATTTATGAGGGACATGATGATTCTCTCTTACGTGTGTGATGTCATACAGTGGAACCCCGGGTTACAATTGCTTTTGCATATGAATTTTTCGGGTTACGAGGAAGACATTGGGCAAAATTTTGTACTGGCTCGCGTGCAAAAACTCAAGATTTTGTAAGTAAAGTAGTTCTCGAGTGCTTCATATTTGTGCCTTTTTTTCACCTGAAATAGTGCTTGGTTTTGTACGTTTTGTAAGTAGGATGTTAGTGGTAAGAAGAAAACTACGTAATATGATCTCGATGCAGCTGAAACATGAGATCAGTGGAGCTGACGTGGCTCGTTACGCTGGTACCACATATCGTCCTGGTCTATTCTGGACAGAGGAGGGAACCGAGGGCGATATTGCACAGAACCGGGTCTTTATTTGCCCTCACACAGCATGGCAGTTGTACAGAACATTCCTCAGCGAACATTAATGCAGCACTAACACCTAACACTCCTGTCTGCTACAGTCGCTGTGGCTAAGAAACATAGCATTGCACACAGCTAGCACACACGCCTAGGCACGCATCTCCGCGCACATTACGTAATGACATCACCCACCAGATTTGCATTGTCACACCCACTTAAAGCAACAGGTTTGACATGTAACAGGAGTTTTCTTGGGTCTTGGAACGGATTAATTGGTTTTACATGTATTCTTATGGGAAAACCAGTCCCAGCTCATGAGTTTTTCATTTCACAAGCTTGATCCCGGAACGTATTAATCTCGCAATAATGTTAAAACTTTTAAATCCTTGCAATGCCTCTCTTGGCATCTGTATAAAGGGAGCAACACGCTATCGTCTGTTGCTCTTGGCAGCAAGGTTTCCAGCTCTTGACGGCGGTGGCGAAGGCTGCGATGGTACAGCTCGCTGCCTCGCCGCCTGCTCATCCTGGGCAGCTTCTAGGGAAAAACCAATGCAACACATGCGCATTTGCTGTCGCTCCGTTGTTTACTTGTGACAAACAAGCAGCTGAAGCTGAATGGCAATGCCATCCCCAACGAAGAGTTAATTGGTCCGCTGGAGTAAAATTAAGCGTGAATGTGAACCAAACCAAATGAAAGTGTTACATTTCTTGCCATTTCCCGCCCAATCGAGCCGAGCACCCGTACTATCCTGGTGTGAATGCGCCCAAACACGCCCACTCGAGAAACAATGAAGAAATAATCAGCATGTGGTTCGTCCTGTCTAGCCCTGTTGCGGTGTCAGACCTAGCAAGCGATAAAATCCACATGTAACTTTATTTTGGTGACAGTTGTGATCTCGATTAAATCCTCAGGAGCAAAAATAAAACTGTCTAAATAAAGTGCCTCCTCCTTGTCAAAGCCTGAGCTTAGCGGGTACTCTGTCAGCGTGCTGCGACCAGCTAATTAAATGAGATGCGCCGCTTCTCAATTTAACAAATGAAAGAGTCAAAACATTGCTGATTCCTTTTGGTGCTGTTTTCTTTGACCTAATCACAAGGTGCAGACAGAAAGAGAGCAAGGCAGCTTTTTAGTGACAAAGACCTCCCGGGAGAGCTGTCTAAGACATATGTAGGACAGGAGGAAGATTATAAATAGACGAGGTAAAAATAATCGACTAAGAGTTTGTGACACGACGCATGCAACACCGCTCATCTTTGTTCTCGTCGGGTGAAACAGTCCCTTCAGCTGGGGTGCAGGCCTGTGCTTCGCCGTTCCGACCGAATCACAGGGGGAGGAATCAAAGAGGGAACGACGAGCAGGGGAGCGACCAAGGCTGCTCCTGTCGACGTTATTTAATATCCAACAATATACGCTCATGCATGTGATTTTTTTTGTTTTTTAACCCCTGGAAGGTTTCAAGAAAACTGAGGTTTTACATACTTTTTCAGTCTCCACCTGCTTAATTAGTGATAGTTACACACAGATTTAAAAAAAAAAAAAAGAACTTAAAGCACGGGGGATATGGTTTAATATAGGGCTGCAGAATTTGCTGAAAAAGCCATATTGCGCCGGTAATTTGCATTTATTTCCCTGGTTATTGGGGAAAATGCATAAATTTGTCATTCATTAAATATGGGGGGAAAAAAGTGAGAATTCATTTTTGTTTGTTTTACTCGGTGTGACCACACTGAAAAGAATTTAAAACCACAAAATATCTGTGAAAATGTCAACAAATTGAACAAAATGATGTTATTGTATCTTTTAGTTTTGTTCAATTTGTTTTTACTGTATTTTTTTTAGCTTTGTCTAGTTTTACCCTTTCTTTGTTGTTTAATCTCTTGTTCCATTGTAATTTTAACCTGTAAACAGTTGTCGTAAACATGCTATATAAATAAATTTGACCTTGACCTCGACTCAAATGAACAAAAACACTGCCAATATTGACAAAGACCAACAAAATTCTGACTGAAATGAACAAAAATTAGCCACAAAATCGAAAAATGTGCAAAACGTGATCTAAATGAAGATAAAGGAGTGAAAGAATGAGCAAAAATATCAACAAAACAAAAACGAATTAGCAGAAATGAACCTTTCACTTGGAGCCTTATGGGAAAATATGTTTGCAGTGACACTGACATTACAACTGGAATCCAATGAATGAACGAAGCCACAGTTTAGTTACAAAATGTGCACAAAGCAGCCTTCAGGTATATTAGTCGGTCCACGTCCTATAAAGTAATATTTAATATCCAGGTATTCATTTCACACAAGATTTTGAGTTTATTAGAATGAAATGGTCACTAAGCCTCCTGTTCTGTGCTCAACAAATGTTTTAAGGTTGATGCTGGAATGAAATTATAATATTAATGTTTCATCTGTTCAGTTATTTAACATTTAATAGGACCAGCAGAAAAAAAATAAATCACCTGATTGGCTTCCAGAGGATGTCTCGCAGCTTTTTATGCAGCACCGTCATCATATCTAAAGTTCAGTTTGGTAAAATTCCTGTAAATTAATGAAAAGTACCCATCAGCCTCAGCGCTGCTTAAATGTTAATTAATCTTTGAATGCCAACACACAAAAATAACATTCGACCTGTGACGTACAACGATCGGAGCATGTTCACGATTGCGAAATGCTTCAGAGCTGCAGTTTTTTTCTCTCTCTCTCCCTCTCTCTCGCTCTTTACCTGCGAGTCGATACCCAGGGACGCAAACCCTCTGATTAGTGGAGCGTTTATTAGGTCATGTTCAGCCAGACAGAAGGACACGGCGCGCAAACCTGTAGTCACGCTTCTGCACGTTTTAAAAGGTATATTTGTGAATCCGTTACCACTGTGCACTAATAATATCCTCATTTTCTTAATAACCAGAGGCAATGCAATATAAGTTTATTTTCAGTGAATGTCAAGGTCAGTTCAATGATAACACACGGCGCAGTGTTACCGTTCTGACGTATGAATAATTTAAAAATACTTGGTAAATAAAATTTTAGAAAGTAACTAGAGAGTGGAGCAAATTTTACCAAATGAATAAACTAAAACTGGGTACAAATTAACCAAAAATTAGCAAAATCAACAAAAAAGGAACAATGACGAACATAATCAAGCAAATAAATGAAGACTAACGATACGATGAAGGAACTGGACAAAACAAATCCACGAAATGAGCAAAAGTGATTAAAATATACAAGAAAATGAGAAAAAAATGAACAAATTTAGCAAAATAGTGGTAAAATGACATCAGAAATTCATCAGGTAAGTTAAAAAATGAGCAGATTTCAGCAACAAAATTGAAAGAAAAATCATCAATATCAAGGAAATGAACACAATATATGCTCGAAAGGTAACATATTATTCTCATGATGAAGTTACTCACTACTGGAGTAGTTTTTTTTCTGAGATGCTCTTTTACTCAAGTACTTACACATGTGAGTACTTCTACTTGAGTCATTGTCATCATGAAGAAGTAACACGAGGCTGGACATGCGTTCTGAAACAAAAGGCTCCTCGGTTGCATGGTCTTGGT
Source organism: Pseudamia nigra (assembly GCA_029823295.1). Classification (NCBI taxonomy): domain Eukaryota; kingdom Metazoa; phylum Chordata; class Actinopteri; order Kurtiformes; family Apogonidae; genus Pseudamia; species Pseudamia nigra. Next base: position 698 of record JAQQAE010021242.1, on the reverse strand, counting down.
CTCTTTTTTTTTGTTTCCATGACATGAGATCGTTTTTTTAGAAACACTGTGACGCTGTGAAATGAGAATGTAAATGTGATGCGGAATCACAGGCTGCTCAAAAATCACAGCAACCGCCATGACTGACACGCAAGAAAGACACAGCCCAACCTCGGACAACGACCGCTTCTGATACCGACAAAAAAACTGCAAAAAATTGAACCGCGTGACGACGAATTATCCGGACAGCGACGCCCGGGTCACGTCTGCGTCATTTCCGGGTCTCGACGAGAATGACCCAGAAGTCAGAGCGCTACTCACTAGCGCAAGCCGCTAGCGCTTGTGCTAGGGAAGCTAGTGGCTAGCTAGTGCTAGCCGGCTGTGAAACAAGACTTCCTCACCATCGACATCTATGAATCAGCTCAACTCCTTAATGCAGAACCCGACAGAGTGGTCCTGTGTGTCCTAGCATCGTAAGCTAACTCCACTCCGGAACCGGCTATGTTGTCAGCCGTTAGCCGCCTGTCTTTGCAGCCCGGATCGTGTCGACACGGCGCTGCCCGGGCTGTGTCGACACAGCTAACAGCCGTTAGCAGCCTCTGTCTGTGTCAGAGCCGGCAGCTCCGGTGTCTGGAGGTGTTCACAGTTATGGACGTGTGCAGTGTCCACGGACACATGACCAAGTCATAAGCCAAGGTAAGAATACATTCTAAATCATT
>JAQQAE010021241.1:0-10507 GCA_029823295.1 Pseudamia nigra | reverse complement strand
AAAGAAAAACACAAGAAGCATCCCCCATTTTTGAACGGGGGGGGGGCTAGCTGTCACTCAGAGGTAATACTTTCACACAGGGAGCTAATAGGAGGTTAAAGTCAAACAGTGTTTGAGTCGAAGGCACAGTTGACACAGAGGAAACTTGTACAGACGGTTTTACCTGGGATCCACGGACACACGCTGACGACGGCGACGAGCAGCTGCCACATGTCTGACTCGCACTTTATTCAACTTTTAATCGACTCGTGTCCCCACAACGGACCGAACCCTGGTCACGTGACTCCAGCTGTTCTGCCGATTAACCGTGTCACTGCCGGGGACAGTGTCCTTCCACTACGCATTCCTGGAGTCACTTTGTGCACTATTTTGTTAATTTAGTTCGTAGGTTAACGTACAGCAAACATGTTTCTCACGTATTTATCGGAAAAAGCGCATTTATAGTAGACATTTTTTTCAACCTTTAGGTGGCGCTATCTGATGACGTTGTTCGCAAATTACCAGATTAATTAGCGTAAACACACTTTGTTATTTAGATTTCCTTAAAACGGAACTAATTTTAAACGGTCGACTAGCGTAAACAAATGTGAATGATCTGCTAATTTGATTAAAATCAAACCACAGCGCTAAATAAACACTAGGGAGGCGATGGTCGTTGTTTACAACAAGTGAAAACGTCCAAACGTGGCGGCCATCTTGGTACAGGAAACTCAGCCCCGCCCCCTTTGTAAATATATTGCGCTTCACGTGATGATTCAGGATGATTTATTGAGTTTCAGTCTCCCCCGAGTTCGTTTATTGGTGACAAATATCAACATCTGGGGAATAATTGGTACATGAAAGATAGTCCGTGGATTGATACCTTTTTTGTGTCATTTCTGATTTGGTTCACTTTCTCGTTAAAAATGTGATAAAAAGGTGACGTCAGCCAACGGTGACGTCGACACGGCGCCAGGTTCTGGTGGAAGACTTTCATTAAATTAATGATGAAAAATCAACAAAATAACCAAGAAAAGAATGAACAAAATTATCATGAAATTGAGTACAAATGAACAAAATAATCAAGAAAAATGAGCAAAAAAATCAAGAACATTAGTAAAAATGAATGAAATAATCAAGAAAATGACTAAAAATGAATGAGATAATCATGGGCTCATCAGAAAAATAGAACTAATTCCACTTTTCCTACCTTTTGGTGGCGCTGTCTGATGTCGTCACGCAGTTTAGCGTGACTGATTGGTCCATCTGTGGTCCGGGCAACCTGGAGAGAACCCACACAGGGCGGCATCGGGATCGAACCCAGGACCGTCCAGCTGTGAGGCACCAGTGCTACCCACTGCACCACCGTGTCGCCATGAAGAGATTAATTGAAATAAAAGGTTTGCATTAAGAAAAAAGAATACACAAATATGAATAATCTGAACACTTACACATGGTCAGCTGACTGTGAAATCATATGCTTCTGCTTTCTCTTCGTAGTATTTTTATGACAAACGGTGACGTAACAGGATTTATGGCAGCGTTACATCTCAATTTCTTTCTGCTTTGCGTCTTGGCGCTGCCGGAGTTTGAAAACGCGAGTCCATATCTGTGGAAAGAAATCACCTAAAATGTCAAGTTTCCTGAGCACGAACAGGAAAACATAATCCACTACAACGCCACTGCACGATGGCAAATGTGATTAAGATGTGTCATTCTTCCTTTGTTGTGAAATGACCCATTTCTAACTGTCGCATAGGGTTGATTTATATTTCCGGGCACTGTTTGATTGAAAAAAAAAACACACACACAAAAGAATTGAACAATGGTTTGAGTCTGCAGGTTAAAATATGTCCTTTTTTGCTCTTACCTCCGTGTGTCATTATTTCAGCTCCGGCCTTTTCCTTTTGTACCCTGTTCTTCAAAGCTTCCTAATGCACAGAGCTTTCCCTCCATGCCGAGAAGGCTTTTGGCAGGCTACAATGAAATTATTTGATTTTGATGCCTGAGCGCTTTGGATATGCTCCAGTCTTCATTTGTTGGATTAAGCCTCAACACACACACATCCCCTCGGCTACTGATTTAACAAACAATTATTCCAACCTCTCCATGTGCTCTGTGAAGGATGTCAAGGATGTCCCTAAAGTCTGCTGCTTTTTGCTTTCGCCCGTGAATCCACAATGTAGAAATATTGGCCAGCTTTCAGGAATGGAAGAGTAGTTATTGCTTAACAGTCAGGCACATCTCACAATCGAAACTTCACTTCCACCAGAGCCTTGTTGCCTCTTCCTCCAGATGGATTGAATAAACCATATCCTGACATTCCCTTAGGCTTCCCACACTGCTGCACTTAACCGTTTCTGTTAAAAAAAAAAGGCTTCGCACACATCTATGATTCAGACACTGCAACAAGTTTTAACCAGATTTTTAACCAGATGGTCACTAATTTCCTCCTCTTCCGCAGAACATGTAAATCTAATTAAAATGCCAAAAAAAAAAAAAAACAGAATTTGTTTCATTACTTCTCACACTCTGACTCCAAAATAGTGAAATATCTTCCGTGACTATTAAAAGATTTACACTGTAGGTTTAGTCTGAACATTGAGGGGCACAAAATAATCAAGAAAATGAGTGCAAACACCAGTTCCAATGAAGTTGGGACATTGTGTAAAAGAAATAAAAAAAAACAATGTTTTTCAAATGATTGAGAAACATTCAAAAATATTCGACGGGTGAACGGTTGACGTGGAAACAGGTGAAGGAGCATCACTGAAAGGATGTGGACGACGCTTGTTGTTCTATCTCTACTCTGTCCACTAACCGGATGGCCGCCTACCCTGAGCCGCTGGTTCTGCTGGAGGTTTTTCTCTTCCACTAAAGGATATTTTTCAATTCAATTGAATTGATGTGTTGAGATTCACCACTTTATGAACAACTGTGTCAATAAATAGTGCAGCAGTTTAAGAACAACGTATCTCCTTGTACAATTTTAATGAATTCATGGATTTTTATCATGTACAGTCCATAATATCATCAAAAGATCCACAGAATCTGAAGAAACTTCTGCAAGTAAGTGACACTGACCCCTCAGGCGGCACTGCATTAAAAACCCACATCATTCTGTAAAGCGGGGGGTCTCAAACTCGTGCCATGGAGGCCCGAGACCCTGCAGGTTTTCTATTCAACCGGTCACTAAAGCAGGTGATTTCACTGATCAGCGATCGGGGGGAGGAGCTAACCAGCGAAATCTGCTGGTTGCAGACTGGTTGGAAAGTTTGAGACCGTTGTCAGTAACAGTTCATCTCTACATCTACAAGTACAAGTTAAAACTCTATCATGCAAAGTGAAAGATAAATATCAACAGCATCTGGAAACGAGCTCGTCTGGGATGAACTGACGCAAAGTGGAAAAGTGTGCTGTGGTCTGATGAGTCTGATGAGGCCACAGTTACTATTGTTTATGGAAATCATGGACGTCGTGTCGTCCAGGATAAAGAGGAAAAGGAGCATCCAGATTGTTATCAGCGCCAAAGTTCAAAAGCAGCATCTGTGATGGTATGGGGAGGGGGTGTTAGTGCCCCCTATGGGTGACTTGATGTAAAAGGTACAAACAGGCTTGGGAGCGACATATGCTGCATCCAAGCAATGTCTTTTTCAGGGACGTCCTGATTATTTCAAAAAGACACATTCTGTACGTGTTACAACAGTGTGGCTTTGTAGTAAAAGAGTGGGGGTACTGAACTGGCCCCCCTGAGGTCCACACCTGGCTCCCATTGAAAACGTGTGACTGTTCAGACATTGAAGTCATACATCAAGCAAGAATGAGATAGAATTCACCTACAAATCCTCAACAGTTGATGACCTCAGTTCCTAAACAGTGGTAAACATGACCCCGTCCTAGCTCTAATGGAACGTGTCACGGGCATTAAATTCAAAAGAGTGGACATTTCCCAAAAAAAAAAAAATCAATTTGAATATTAAATATATTGTCCATGTCGTGTATTGAATTAAATATAACTTGACAAGTATTTGCAAATCATTGTACAGCGGAAACTCGGGTTGGGAGATTAATCCGTTCCAGGATCGAGCTCGTGAATCGAAAAACTCAGACCGGTTTTCCCATAAGAATACAGGTAAAACCAATTAATACGTTCCCAGACCTAAGAAAACTCCCAGGCAATTCATCTTGTTTTTATTCACTGGCTTTGGCCTGTTTCGCCACACTTTCATCATCATCATCATCATCACTTTCAGTAGACAATGATCTTTTGCTAAAATAGCGAATCCAAAGAGGTTTGACTCTGCCTCCTCCTTAGAACGTTACCAAAATGGGCGACGCAAATGTCATCCGCTTTTTGTGCTTTATTAATCAAATGCATGTGTGTGGACTGAGCTGGTAGAGGAATGTGGAGTCACGAGCAGACGCTGAACGGGATCACGTGGTGAGGGATCCGTCCTGCATGTCTGGGTTACGTGTTCGTGGCGGCGTCAGTGGAGTTTGTGGTTTCGTTTCGAATTCATATGGAAAATATAAGTTCATTTTGACCATAGGATCTGTGTTGATTTAGTTAACTTCGTTTCCGATGTATTTTTGGGCTTGGGAAAAGTTGAGTTTTCTTTTATTCTTTGGTGAAATATAATATTTAAAGATACACCACACAAGTCCCTTTAACATCATATTACGAGTTTTCTTTTTACCACTAGCATCCTTCTTCAGCCCCATAATGAAAAAATGCTAAACGAAGCACTATTTCAGGTGATAAAGGCAAAAAAATAATAATAATTTGCTCGTGAGTTGGTGCTTAATTCGTGTGCCGAAGCACTCGTAACCTGAGGTTCCACTGTTTTCACTTACGTTTTACACAGCGCCCCAACTTCACTGGAACTGGGCTTTGAACAGTGTACGACATCTGATTTCTGCAGTGAGATTTCACATTGCTGTTCTTATTTTTATAAGTCCAGGTTCCTACCGTGTCCTGTTGCAAATTCAACCCGACAGGTGAGTCCAAGCTGCAATTTTCTGATTTTGAAGATTTAACTGAGGATGTGAACCATTTACCTCCAGAAACAGTAAAGTACCCTCACCCTTTTAAAACTCTGACCTTTGGAGGAGAAACCTGACATGTAATTTCCCTTAAGACAAAACACGTCTTCTCACAGTGTTCCCGCTCCTTTTCACAGACACTTTTAAAGCCTCTCTTTAATTTCCAGAGGCTGATCGTATTATTATCACATCCACTCGCAACCTTCAAGTGCACGAACGGTTGATTGTAATTGTTCACTCCAGATAGTCAGATTAAAAGGCAGACGCTGGGCTTTTGACTGTCAATGAAAATCTGCACCGACTGCTAATACACAATTTGTATTGCGCGGCGTTTTCAGCTCCACAAAGGGCTTTCGCAGTCGTGCCACTTTGTATTCTCATTATTTACTGTGCTCACATGGATTTGCCTTCAAATCATCACAAACAGAACAAAGCTGTGCAAACTGAATGTAGATTCCCAGCGGGGAAAATGTCAAAATGCCAGGTGTCTGTGAGATGGGTGCATTTACTCCTTTACATATACTCGAGCAGTACTTGTTTGCTCTTACTAATTAAATTTTTAGAAAATTTACCAAAATAATCAAGCAGCGTATCAAAATATGAAAAACAAATGAACAAAATTGGCAAAACGAGCAAAAAAATGAATCATTGTAAGCTGTAAGATGAGGGGAAAAAATGAAGAAAATAGTCAAGAAAATGAGTCAAATTGAACAAGTAAATCAAAAAAGTGGATAGAAATGAACTAAATGATGTAGAAATTGATCAAACAAACCAAATGAGAAACAAAATGAGCAAAAATATACCAAATGGTCAAGAAAAGTCAACAAATGTTTAGAGAATAAGCGACAAAATAAACAAGTGAATCAATCTAAATATGTGACAGTGAACTAAAAATGAGTAAATCCACTGAGGAACTGAAAAAACTAAAGGAAATGAACAAGAACTTAAGTGAAAATTCACACTCAGCCAGTAGAATCACCTTGTATTTGTGATGAAAATTGTTTTACTTCTACTCCATAACCAACGTGATCAAAAATATGAACAAAACTGGAAAAAAGCAATTAAGTCAATTGTACAAATGAACAAAATTAGCAAAAATGGAGATAATGCAGTAAATGAAGAAAAACAATATGATCAAAACATTGAACTAAAAGTCGACAAAATAATGTGAACAAAAGTGATCAAAATAATCAAAAATGTTTTTAAAAAAAGCAACAAAATCAGTGAAAATGATCAAAGGGAAAAAAATGCACAAAATAAGCAACAAATCACCATAAAATGATCAAACTAGTAATAAATTATTCAGTTTATAATTTTTATTAAAAACAAAAAAAAAACAAACATGGAGTCATGTAACTCAACAAAAAAAGGAACATTAATAAAAAAGTCAAAACAATGAGCAAAAACTATCAAAATAAAGCTTACAAAACTATCAAAATAAGCAACAAAAGGTGAACAAAAAACAAGTAAAAATACACAACAGTTATAATGTAAATGTTAAAAATGGACAAAGCATAAAAAAATTCAGGAAAAGTCAACAAAAAGAACAGAAATGACCAAAATAACTGTTTGAATGCAATATACTCTGTCGAGTACTTTTGCACAGGGTGTTTTTTACTCTTGCTCATGTACTTATGTTTAGGAGTATTTCTATCGTACTCATAATTATAAAGTAACAACGCTATTACTCTCCTCCTTGAATCGACATCTTGTCATGGTGGAGGGGTTTGTTTACCTGACGGATCCAAGGAGCGATGGTGTCGGGGGTATAGGGTCTCCCAAAGCGATTCAGAAGACCCCTGTAACAATGCCTTCCTGTGGGCCCCCCACCTGCAGGAAGGGTTCGGTGCTGAAGGCGGGGGAGGGGGCCTTGGTGGCCCAATTCCTGGTTGCCAAAACTGACTCCAACTGGGACCAGGCCCTGGGGCAGACCCAGGACTATGTCTTTCAGCAGGCCTAGGAATGCCTGGGGGACCCCCAGGGGAGTTGGAGGAGGTGAATGGGGAGAGGCAAGTCTGGGGTTCTCTGCTCGCTGCTGCCCCCACGACCCTGACCAGGATACGTGGGTACTTTTCCTTGAGTCCTAGTTCTCTCATTAATCTGTTAAGCGTCACAACACGGACACACTTCTGCATTTCATCCATTTTTATTCATTTGTCTCAGTGCAAAAGGGAATGCTTTACAAATTGTCAACATAGAAAAATGAAAGAAATCACCCTTTATGTGTAAGAATATTAAACTGCATCGCATGTGACAAGATGCCGCTTTGGCGTCGTCGGTGGGACGTGGGTCCAAACGCTGAGTCGTCGGGGGGAGTTTTCGAACTTCTCTCGTCTTTATCTGCAAAAACAAAAAGAAATGGCTGGATTTGTGACTCAGAAAGACTAAACATGTCGCCTCACAGAATATCAGCCGTTCTATTTAGTCAAAAACCGATGTTTCTTATGAGCAGGGAGGAGCTTATCTGACCGATCTGCTCTTCGTTCCATGCGGAACGGCGTGAAAAACCGAGCCGGACAGTAAATACGACGACACTTAAATACGAGACAACAGCCACGGGGCCGGATCCATTACTTCTTTTACAACCACACACCGCTGCATCAAAAAGACATTTGCACTCAAGTGGACACACACATCTATTTAGTTCATAAAATGTTATGAAGTCTCTAAACTGAACACAGTGATGTACAACACAGGTTCAGGATTGGTTCTGATGTCTGTCCTTGACTTAAATTGGTTTCATCTTCAAAGGCTCTACTGCTGCTGCAAAAAAAAGCCCATAAGCATCATTTTAAAATCTGTTTGATGTCAGGATTACTGTAACTGAGCAGTGGACTTAGAAAAGTAACAAACACCTGAATGTTGCACCGACGTAGGCACCGAATGGATAAAAATGAGCAACATAATAAAGAAAATAAAAAACATAATCGAGAAAATAACAAAGAAAAGAATGAAATCAAGAAAATGCAGGAAAAAAATTGACAAAATCTTGAAAATTAACAAAAATGCACAATATGATGAATACAGTGAACAAAGTAATCAACAAGATGAAGAAAAATTGATGGAATGCACAGATTGAACAAAAAACAAAAATGAACAATTAAAAAAGTGATTAAAAATCTCAATATGAACAGAATGAACATAAAATGAGTAAAAAGTAACCGAACAACCAAGGCAATTAATAAAAATGTACAACACGATGAATAGTATGAACAAAATAATCATTAAAATGAACCAAAATGATGTATGTAGTAAACGAGGAACAAAAATGAATAAAACGATCAAGAATATGAACAAAATGATCAAGACAACAGACCAAAAATGTGCACAACTGAACTAAACCATCCTCCGCTAACTCTTTTCCTGTACCCTTTTTGTTTGTTTTATTATTATTTTGTTCACTTTCATACATGTTCTTGATAGTTTTATTCATTTTCTTTACACTTCTAGTTATAGTTCATTATATTGCTCATTTTGTCCATTTCTATGTATTTAATCTCTTATATGGTTCATTTTACTTATGTTTATTGATTGATGAGCACGGATATGTTAAGGATTCATTAATTTGGAAGGAGATGTAACAGTGTGTACATAAAATATGACAGTGAATCAAAATCTGAGAATAAATGGCTTCAACGTTAGCTGATGCAGTCTGGGCTACAACCATGAGGAAAAACCAGGGTTGAGGACACACCGTCTGGGAGGCGGGGACACGCCCACGTCTGTTTCAGCCAATGAAGTTCATCACAACCAGATGAAGGACGGTATGAGCGAATAGGAAGTCGGCGAAGGCCCGTTCCGGAGACACCGACAGAAACTCTCCTTTGTTCTGTGGGTTGATCTGGATCCGGAGGCACACTGAGGAAAAACAACAAACACGACGGTTGGTTCCCTTACAACTCGTGACAAATCTAGAGAAGTTAAACGTCCGTTTGTCCGTCATTACACGAGGCAGGTTCCCTGCAGTTCCATCATCTCAAACATCAACAAGGCAGAGAACTGCTGCTCACTGGATGTTCCCTCCTTTACAGACAAACCCCAGAAATGGTCGCGTGTGAATTTGTAAAGTTCTCAGACCAACAACCATGACGGGTTCAAAAGCCACGTAAACCACCTTACTTCCTCATTTTAATCTTTGTGCCATGTGATTTGATGATAGATGTTCAGCTAATGGTATCAAACCTAATTAAATGGCCAGTGAATGTAAGTCTGGATGGGTTTTTATAACTCAACTTTGTGTCACACACTGTATGAACCTTGTCTGCTTTTGGAAAATACATAAAAAGATGATCACAGAAAAATACACGTCAGTCTGGCAGCACAGATTATGTGCTACTTGTTATGTAAATTAGATTAAAGCAACAGGAATAAAATTGTCCCAAAATGTCTGATTATTTTGAATTATGGGATTGACTCCAAACAGGCTGTATATTAACAATATCAGACAAAATCAGAATGTTATGATTTTTCTGACATTTTTGACCGACCAGAATATAACATTTGTGCATTTCTAGCCTCAAATGATGCCGCCTTCACCTGACTGTCTAGAAAAATGAGATTTAATGGGCTCTAATTGATGATTAACACTGTTCATGTGACGAGCAAAACTGGGAAACATATGGAAAAGACAATGTGATCTTGTACATTTACTGATCGTATTATGTCTCAAAGTTTAAATATGAAATACAAACTACACCCCACCCCCCCAATTAGAGGGTTTTTCCTTAAACTACAAAGCTCTGGGGAAGAGCTTGGTTCCCACATGTTTCTTAAAATTAATTTCCAGGACATTTTCATCTGCGACAGTGCAACAAGTTGTTATATCACACTCCTGATGTTCCGTGTTCACAGAAAACACTCTTCCAAGTCAAAGTCACGAGTTTTGTCTCTAGGTGCTTCTTTGGACAGAAAAATAAGTACAGCATCTGAAAGGCTGCAAAAAAAAAAAAAAAAAGATCAAAATTATCAAATAAGTTAACAAAACAACACCTAAATGTAACAGATAAAAATCGCTCATGCGACTAACATTCCGGAGTGACATATAACCTAGAAAGTACAGTGGTCATTTTTCAGGTTTTGTAGGACGTGTAGGAACCCTGAAGGAAATGGTGTGAATAACTTTTATTCACCCAGCACCTAGTAAGTACAGTGGAACCTCGCACACCGACCGGTTCGGACACCATTAAATTCTGAGAACGACGGAAGAAATTATTAAAAATAATTTTAAAAATTGATTCTTACACCGATGAATTATGCGGAAAACGACGCCTGCATCACTTTGCGTCACGCCTGCGTCACTCAGAGCGCTAGCCGCTAATGCTAACGCTAGCCGCTATACATTACTTCCGGGTCTCGCAGACAATGATCCGGAAGTCAGAGCGCTAGCGGCTAGCGCTAATAACATTCATTCTGAAACGGAATGAATGAAATTAGTTCTAAAAAATGATTTAGAATGTATTCTTACCTTGGCTTATGACTTTGTAGT